>NMRB01002227.1:101363-118320 GCA_002633025.1 Notospermus geniculatus
TAACTCAGGAACGATTTGGCCCAAAGCGCTCCAATGTGCTATGTGGCCCCCTGCAGATGACCTTCATGTGCATGTGAAGTTCCAGCCCGATCGGACATCCAATATGGACGCCAGGTGGCATAACCCAAAAATCATCAAAGTCCTACCTGGGAATGACTTGACCCAGATTCCTCATAACTGATATGTACCTCCCTCTGTCATTAGACTATTATGTCCAACCCAGTGAGCACATGGTCCATGGACCATTTCATTTCAACATGTTGGAAACGGCCGCGAATGCCCGGGAACACTCGCGGGGTGTTCGCGGGCATTTCCATTCGCGGTCATTCGCGGTGCCGTGTCTCCACTTGGCCCGCGAATCACCGCCGATCACCACCCGAGTCACCGCGAGTATACTCGCGGTGACACTTGCGGTGGTTCGCGGGGACTCGCGGGCCAAGTGGAGACAGGCCTTTACTGTTTGTCTCATTCAGATTTTAATATTTCAGTCTACGATGGGTCCTCCCAGTTTCTGAGCCCTCCACTCTTCACGTAGACGTTGATGATCACACGGAGCTAGATTAGAATGACAACAGAGAGGGTATGCTTTGCTGCACGGAGTTCCTGTCACGTACATGTATGAGACCCTGGTGGTCGGTGTCTAAGACCGTGGTTTCCATCACCTCAGCAATGCAGAATCAGAAGATCGTGCTTGGCGAGCCAGTCTTGATGACAGCATCGTTTAGTAGGAACTGTCAGTGAGTTGACCAATAGGTGTCACTACGGCCCAATTCAATGCAAAAAGCGGACCCATTCATTCTTGATTGAGCACCAATCAAGAGAAGTTTCTATTGTATTGGTCCGCTAGAACTTTGCTGCCATCTTTTGGCAGTACGCGTGGCTGACTGCTCCTTTGATGGAGACTTCCTTCGCAAACTGGTATCGGTATCATTACCATGAAGGCCTCCAGTCAATGATGTCGGGGACAACTCAAATTTGGCTTCGGATCTGGACATTCTTGGAGTGGATCAGTGCAGCTTTTCCTACAGACTGATCAGGCCTGGTTTGTGCCCACTTTAGAAGCGACGTGATTCGAAACAGGTATCCTTGGCGAAGTCTTGAATTTTGCTTTCTCGGAGAAAGAGACGCGTTGTTGTGTGACGTGGCTTCGTTTGTCCAAAATTTTGAAGATTGACAGTAAACATTGCCACAGCTGATTAACTTTGCAAAAATTGTGTCATTTTTACTATAAAAACAATTTATAGATCTGTATGCTGTCAAGTGACGAAGATATTTATGTGTGAGGCATGTACATACATACATTTTACTATTTATAACCTGATACGGTAGATCTAACTGAGGTCAAAGTGACCTTGACTGGGAGGGTGACCAAGTTTATAGTCAAAGTGTTTTCAATGGCATAACTCGGAAATCGGTTGTCCCAATTTTGCCTTTTTTGCGTGCATGTTTGTTTTTAAATGGTTTGTGCCAAAACAAAAACAATTTTCTCTACTGCTACGAGTGTCATTATGCTGTTCATGCAGATCGGAGCAAATCTGTGTTCGAATAATGCCATAAAGAGTGCTGTAGACTTCAACACTTGGCCGATGTGAACCTAGTGACACTTGGCCGAAGTAGGCCTTGTGACACTTGGCCGCAGTAGGCCTTGTGACACTTGACCGCAGTAGGCCTTATGACACTAGGCTGCAATAGGCCTTGTGACACTTGGCCGCAGTAGGCCTTATGACACCTGGCCACTGTAGGCCTTGTGACACTTGGCTGCAGTAGGTCTTGTGACACTTGACCGCAATAGGTCTTGTGGCGCTTGGCCGCAGTAGGCCTAGTGTATGTGTGGTATGCATCATGGGTAATATAAACTTGGTCAGCCTCACCTTCTGAATACATTCTATCTCTGACGAGGACCACGGCTGAGAGGGGCCAGATATAATTTAGTTTCCTGTCACTAGGTGGCACGTACTGCCATCTGACTCTGCGCAGGGTGTTCTTGAAAAACCTCCATATGATACCTGCTTTAATAGTATTCAGAAACACCCTGTACATTGTAATGGTTAATGGGTGGAGTAAATCCATCCCATCTTAGCTTGGAATGAATTATGGTGTATTTTAGTATAGAGGACTAAACATGTGCTGACCCAAGCTGAATGGATTTGTAATTTGTAATTAGTAGTGTAGATAATAGTATTTCGATGATTGGTTGAAGACGACCAGAATTTTTAGTATTTTAGAATTGTTAGGCTTCCAGATGACGTGTATGGTTTCTGATAACGCTTCCAGAATTTACACGCACCCAGGGTGTTCATAGTTAGATGCTTCCAGGTTTCTATGACGACATTGATTGACCTTGACCTCTGACCTGTAAATGTCAAGCGTAACTTGTTCATACGTGAAAGATGCTCTCGGAGATCTGAAGATTTGTCTTCTCTGATTGTTGAAGTTTTAAGGATGCTTCTTCCGCAGTTGCCTCACTAAACTGCCTACGCAGTTGTGAGTCACGCCCCCCCCCCCTCAGTTTACCTGCTCTCCACAACTGCTTCACTTTGTAGAAGTCGCCGTGTTTGGTCAACAGATGGCGTCAGGGCCTGGTGCGAGTTTTATAGCCTATCAGCACGCTGCTTTCAGAACTCTTTGGCCCGTTGGCAATGGATGTTCTTGTGCTACCATGGCTGCTAGATCACATGATCTGCTCAGCCAATGAAAAAGTGTCTCAGCCAGCTTGGTCACGGGTTGCTCGGTGCTCTCATTGGTCGACTCTCTCAGCGCCGTCTGTAGACCAAACGCGGCGAATTTTACGCAGTGAAGCAGTTGTGGAGAGCGGGTAAACCGAGGGGGTGCAGTACACAACTGCGTAGGGAGTTTATTGGCTCACACGATGTGGCGTGAAATTTGACATATGCTACAGGTATTAAAACATCCCTTCTTTCCAACTTCCTGCTCTGGAANGATCACCAGTTGAATGGGCGACGATGTAGTCCGATGTGATTTTGATTGACTGCCTGGGTCACACGTGTGCAAATATATTATCAATTATTACGCAGATCTGTAAAGAGTGAACTAAAAAATCTTACTGTTCATCCTATGCAATCTTAATTTGATAATTTGAGGCTTTAAATCACATTTACTCTACGAACTTGCAAGTTTGGAAGACGCTTCGGTACCTACGGCACCATGACGACATCCTGTCGTCAATGTCATCAAACCACGTCGTGACGACGTCAGACTGTGACGTGCTTTGCAATGACGTCAGCTCTACTGTTGGACTGAGCGCCTCTAGTGTCAACACCGTAGTTGTTCGTCAGCGCCACACGCGGCACGCCGGTTCCTCATTGAATTCAGTGTAATTAATTAATTAATATGACTGTCTGATTGATATTTCATTAGTCTATTGTATAATCATGGTTATAATTTAAGATATTTGTGAGAATGAAGGTATGCAGGCTTTTTTGGCAACTTCAGGGGGTATGCAGACATGATCCCAATTTAGGATGCCAGCACAGGGAATAAGGGTAACCCAACTGACAGTACCACCACCAGGTTGTACCACACAAATGGTACCACCACTAGATATCGCCACCAGACGGTACCACCACTATATGGTACCACCGTATGATAGTACGGCCACAAGTTGGTACCACCACATGATGGTACTGCTACAAAGGATAGTACAGCATCACCACTGGTTGGAACTGGTACCACCACAAAGTAGTACCATCACTAGATGGTACCACCAGTGGATATGGTACCACCAGTTAATACCACTACCAGCAAATAACAGCTTCGTAGCTTAGATATAAGCCCTGGTTACACCTATCTAAAATCCCCGTGTTTTTTGAGACACAGTTTTTTCCAAACCAGAAAAAACATGGCGAGTGGTTACACTACAGTACTTAAAATGTGATTGGTAATAAGTTCCATAACCCGGCGATAGGGGCACTGCATGTAGGCAACTCTCTGTAATCAAGTGGCTACTGGAGGCGTGAAATAGCCTATATGCATGCGCATGACTCATCAATTTGCATCGCCGTCTGTCGGGGTGCTCAGAACAACAGGTAGACACGGGGATTTACCGGGTACGCTACATAAAATTAACCCATGTCCCAGCCCCGGCGTAACCCTTGCGAGCTTGATGGGGCTAATGATAAGCACAAGGATTTTAGACACGGGTCTATTTAGACTCGGCGATTTATAGGTGTACCGTAACTGCAAAATCCCCGGGTAAGCACGGGGATTTATGTAATGTAACCACTACTATACATGTAGTTCTGACCTGGGTTCGAATCTGTTAGGTTTGGTATCCGCTGAAGTTGTCGATAAATTGCCTGCTCGATGTTGTGAAATAATCATGTGATGACGGCACCATGTTAAATTTTACACGTTTGAAGATTTTGTTGCGGAAGGTTCTCAGAGTTTAAATTATTTTACCCCATCAATAAGTGTATTTCAATGACTCGACGATCAGCGCACGAAATATTAAGATGATTAGACACATGAGTATTGTCAAGAATATATGACCCATTATATTATATTGGGTAATATATTTTTGGTATTGTCAAACGTCTGATTCACTGTCACAAGTTTGTCTATTGTGTTTTGATGTGAGAATTTTCGCGATATTTTACCAAAGTCTAAAAATCTCTTTAAGGAGCTTTTGCGTGATTAGTTTGTGATACCAGGTCACTGCCGCATGGGGATTACTTAATTCATTAATTAATTAGTATTCACTTATCTTGCCATTAATGAACAAATGTACTTAATTAGTATTAATTATATCAACTGTTGAAAGATGGAAACCTGACATGACCTAGGAATGTAAAGATTGATACTGAGTTCTTATCAAAAATGGGACATATCCATTTTTGGACAGATGTGCATAAAAACTTGCCTCCAGATGCTGTAGTTTAGATGTCATTATTGACATAATTTTTGTTATTTTTTGTAGATTTGCTCATTTTTTCTGACGTACAAATGATTCAGTTTATTTATGTTTATTTTGTCTAGTTAATGTTTCTACAATCTTGGACCTGGAATCTTCCACCAGACGACACCACGAGGGGCGTATTCGAATCCCCGTTCTTGACCAGACTCGTGCTGACCTAGTTCATGTAGTTGTTGACTCAACTCGAGAATGGCAGTCTCGAACGCCGAGAATGCAACCCGTGTCGGGTCAAGAACAGTGTTCTCCTCACTCCCCATTCAGCGGAGGGTTGAGAAGAACACGTTTGGCCCGACAAGGGTTGCATTCTCGGCGTTCGAGACTGCCGTTCTCGAGTTGAGTCAACAACTACATGAACTAGGTCAGCACGGGTGTGGTCAAGAACGAGGATTCGAATACGCCCAACATGTCGCCTTGGTGACGTTAGATTCTCACAATGAGCTTTAACATTATATCGTCTATCCTGCACGCATGGCGGACTGGATATTTGGCTGATTTTGGTCGCACAAAAATAAGCCATTTTCATCAGTTCTGTCACTAAACAAAGCCTGCTACAGGATTGAAGAAAATATTTTTATGAAACGAATATCATCTGCTGAATATACCGGTACTCTAAACTCCCACTTATCTGTCCCTTTCCTGAACTCGGGGAAAAAATGACTAAATCCTAAGTTAAAGATGGGGGTATGGTCAGAAGCAGTAAAGATAATGGGTGGGGGTATGGTCAGAAACAGAAATGTCCTGTGCACTTACTTGTCCGACTCCCGAGCCTGGCAAAGAATGACAGCGTGCGATATCTTCAACTTAGGATTTGGTCATTTTTTCCGGGTTCAGGAATGGGACAGGTAAGTGGGAGTTTAGAGTACCGTGGAAATTGTTACCGAAGCTTGACAAAAATTATACTAAAACATTTTCAAATAACATGCAGCAAACGGGCCTTTCCGTTTGACGGGTGCTAAAATGTGATGTGCATGCGCCTCACAAACAATAGAAATTCTATTGTTTGCGAGGCGCACGCACATTTTAGCGCCCGTCAAACGAAAAGGCCTGAGCAAATCTTTGGGCAAATATATTTGTTGCTATCTATGCAGTTTCGACCTGCACAGAAACTTTTTCTCTTTCTTACTTTGTATTTCATTTAGATAATAAGAAATTAGACGTCACTTTCCCCCGACCCTTTCTAACCCTGTAGCAGGCCCGCACCCTGGCACAACCAGCTTTGTACATCATCGCCATCACGTGCAGCTGAATCACATGTTGCAAGAATCCGATAAATATTTGTTTCACCTCGACAAGTTCTACATATGGGTGAAGAATCGTGCAACTATTGTAAATAAATGTTGGTTCTTGTTGGGGTGAAACGAACCGTTAGACCATGACAAGTTCTTATTTACAATTTAATGTAGGAACATTGTGTTAAAAAGTTGGTTTAATTGCACATTTTTAGGATTTATTTTGTATTTTAAGTTGTTTATATTTTTATGTTGTAGTTTGATAGAGGAGACACGAGGGAATTGGTCAACAAAAATTGCTGTGTTTGATGGTTTTGGAAACACTGAAAACGTGTGTTTCATTTTAAGCCTGCAGTACACGTCACCACTATTGTTGCTCATACAGGCAATTTTCTTCGTCGCCATTAGTCTGCTGTGGCCAGGAACGACCACTCACCACGGGAATTCTGTGGTGACCACGAGTTGCCACAAGTTGCCAAAAATCAAATCGGTTTGATTTCTCACCACGAAAATTGCTCGTATTTGCCAGTTGTGGTGATGCGTGGCCATCAGCAGCACACGAGACCACTGAGTGGTGACGTCTGCTGTAAACCGGCAANTGATTGTGAATTCATGTTTGATTGACTGGCATTGAATGGTATCCAGTCCACCCTCAAGAATAATGGACTAGACCCTATTCATTTGGTCTGGGTTGTGGTTTTTAGGCATAATGCCCCAGGCCTATTTTTATCTTGGCTCAGAGGGTTGCTTAAAGACATTTTCATGTTGACTTTCTGGTCATTTTTGACAATGATATCTTGGAACAGAATTGTTTTTTTTATCATGGGCTTGTAGAGTGGGTTGGATTTTGTGTATATTCCAGGTTTTTCTATGAAAAAGCCATATGTTGACCCTTGCCTCCGCGGACAAAACCTAATGAAGAAAATCATACTAAAACAAAAGAGCTAATTAGTCATTTATGTCATCAAAAATAATGTCTATTGCCCTTCATTCATCCCTCCAAGTTTCAGAAACATAACTTGACAGGGATCCCAAATGGGGAATTTGATCTTAAACCCCCATGACCTTTGATTTGTGAGGCTCCATTGTAGGGGCGTAGCTAGTGGGGATGGGGTGGGGGAAAATGCCCTCAGAGCAAAAAGGGACAAAACAAATTTTTCCTCTAAAAGGTCATTTCCTCTCTTCAGGCCGAGTTATTGTGGTGTCAGATGTGGGGAAAATGCATCCGAGAGGATCGAGATTTTCAATTTTTATCTGGGGGAGGGCCCCCAGGCCCCCTCCCAGTGCACGCATCTTTGGTGCGTGCGAGGTCGGGCTTTGCCCTCCAGACTCAATCAACTTTGCCCCCCTCCCCCAGGCCATAAAATCTGGATAAGCCCCTGCAGTGATATCATTAGCTATCTCAGTAACTCTCGTTGTCTCCTTCTTTGCCTGCTGTTATTTTTGCTTTTAGTTTATTTGCCAAATTTGAAGAAAACTGGAGTATCCCAGTGGATGGTAGAGCACACTTTGTACATAGATAAGACTCACTTAAAGATTGGACGTTGCGTAATGGCTGTTTGTTCCATGTTGTGTTTCTGTTTGGCTCAGATTTCTTCTGTTTTGCTGTCGGAATGGAATTCAGATACTGGTGTACCGTTACCGAGGACAAACAAACAGCAACCTTCGGTCTTGTCTCATCTTTAAAGAAATTTTGCCCTCTTTCGTTTTTGGTGCAGTTTCATCGACGTCGCCACAGATGAAGCCTAGTTCATACTTCGACGCACGACCATCAGCGTCCATCGCGCGATCAAAATCTGGACGCCGATATTGTCGTGATGATTTATACTCCAACGTACCTCTGCGATTGTCATCGGCATCAGGTCGCACGACTCCTTGGCGTACGATTTTCAAGAGTTCAACCAATTTGAACTCTCTGCGTCCGATCGCGGTGACCTACCAATGAATGAAGATTTCTGTGGTCATGGGATCAAAGGCTCATGTATGCACTGAATTCAAATACCGTGCCAGAATTCCAAAGTTGAAAATAAGTTGCGCCGTTGTCACGCAATGACTCATGTAACTAAGAATTATCGCAAGAGCATTCACACTCCTGTGTGGCAGGATGGACACAGCGGGATTGGACACGGACAAAATCGCATGGCGGGATCGGCGTCGAACGGAAGGTTGCACGTCGGTCGATGGCGATGATCATGCGTCGAAATATGAACTAGACTTTACACAGCCATGGAACCACTCGACAGTCTTTATACAACGGACAGTCTTAAAAATCATTCACCTCACAAATTGCCAAAATCCAGACCGGTACTTATGCTTTGTTTTCTTGATTAGTTTGGATTGTTACAAGGAAATGAAATGTAAATAATAGAGAATGCCTGTTTTACCTCAATCAGATCAGAGTAGACGACGACATAGACTGGTTCCCGTCTTTGCCACGGCGCTCAGCGTGCCATTGGAAAGGAAGACTGGTTCCTGTCTTTGCCGCGGCGCTCGTCGCGCCATCGGAACGGACAGCGGCGGCGTGGGAGTGAAGCGGCAAAGACAGAACCAGTCTAATGCCGGCATCGTTAACATGATCCTGTTTGAAAGAGTGTTCTTCAATTTTGAAATCTGATTTTCCTTCAATATTGTTTGAAAAAATCTTTGCGGGCATTATTGTTTGTGTACAAACAATATTATTGTTTGTGTAGTATTGTCATCTGGAGGGTGTCGTATGGATTCTGAATTTCCCAAATGACGACGCTGGTACTGAGAGGGTACCCCTGAAGCGTAGGGGGACCCCCCAGTCAATCATTAACATATCCTTACAACTGTGCCAGTACCAATTATGTAGCATATCATTATACAATGTACATATTACCACTTTGTTATTTATTGGATACAGTATTGCAACGGTGTCGAGACTTGCGAAAACATTTCTACTGCTTTACAATTGGTTAACTGCATTCTAAAGTCTGCAGACTGCAATCGCAGTCTTACAGGAGTTAGATGCCGAAGTTGTAAACAAACTTGGTTGTTTACAAACATGGTCGGCAAACTAGTTTTATTCCTTTGTGCAGGTGGCAGCACCAGTAGCGCCCCGTGTGATCGTTAGACTGGTTCCCGGTCCGATGCAACTCATTCACGATATTCACGTCAGTACATATCACCGACAATAGGTGGCAGCATCGCAGGCGTCGCGTGGATAGAGAACCAGTGAGTGAGTGTTTGCAACTTGGACGTCCAGCTCCTTTAAAGAGAGGCTCCACTCATTGTAAACTTTTGAATTTTTATCAATCCATGGAGACTATTGCCATGAGTTGTGATGTCACTAGTGTCAACAGGCTGACGACCTTTGTAGTGAATGAGCTAACACTGTAACTAGGCCTAGTTGTTGTACCTTCATAAATATGAATTAAACACGTATGACATCACGTATGTGCTGTGCAGTGGTCTCTTGGGATGCAATGTATGATAAAAATTCTTATGGGTTTGCTGATTTAAAAAAATATGACATGTTGCAGATATCAATGAATTTGAATGTATTAACGCTATTTCAAAAATTCAAAATTTTACAAAATGAATGGAGTCTCTCTTTAATTTCATGTTGATATCATGAGCCATAATCCTACAGGAGGGTCTGCATGCTGGTAGTCTACACTCTTCAATTCTGCTGTTTAAGCACAACCTGGGTGAAGCGTTACGTTTGCAACTGCCACAAACGATGGAAAAATATGTGACTTCTTTTCTCGTTACCATTCTTGATTATCCCTTGTTACTTTACGTATCCATGACGACCAAATTATCGTTCCAATGTTCCACATTCCAGTGCAAAATATCATCTGGAAACTACGATGAAATTCCCACGCAACATAATCAATTTCGCTGAATCATGATGTAAATTCACGAATTTTTCTGATTGGTCGATAATCCTTGATACCCGCAACCTATCATTTGACAGAGATTGTACATATTCTTTGAACTGCATGCCAATTTCATTGCATACCCTTCTTAGCTATCAAAAACATAATCACGGGAAAGCAACCTATATTCTATTATGCATGCGAGATAATTTCTAAAAAACAAAATATTAAACCTGAAAATATTTGTCTCTTGGGTTAAAGGTGCTCTAGTTCGAACTGTAAACATTACGGTGTGCCAACTATTGTCAACTTCTGGTACTAACAAATCAGATAAAATCGAATTAAATCTCGCCTTTCACAACTTTTTGTTTGTTTTTGAGCGTAAAATCATTCACGATCTGACGTATTACATACATTTTGTAATGTTCTTTTCGTAGTTCGTATTGCTACCGCTAGGTGGCTCCCTCTACATCGGCAGTCAAAACATCGGTATTAAGAGATCTTGTACCGTGCTCCTTTAAATTTGTCAGGGTGCTGTTCTCTGTGGATCAAGTTTTAAGAATCAGAGGGAATGATCGTTTATTAGACGACATGACATAGCGGGTATTCTTGGTGGATGATACTAGAGTAGGCCTACCTCAGGCTCAGTGCCTCATCACTCTTTTCATTTGAGGATCCATGAATCAGCTGACAGGATGGAGTCTTGAGCTGCGTTTACAACGCCAAAAATCAAGTGAACTCGGACCGGACCGAGTACGGTACGGCAAAAGAAGTGGGACTGTAATCCTGCCAAACGTACCTGGTCCGGGCCATAAGTGAACCGTACCGAGACACGCAGAAGGCGGTGGTCTCGGTCCACACCGAGTAATGTACCCCGACCAAATGTGCTGTGTAAACCTGACCCAAAGCAAATTGAACCGAGTCCATTACCTGGGACGGTATTGAGCATGCGCGCAGTTCGTCACTTGCGGGAAAACTCGGCATGCCATTGCACACAAGTTTCTTACCTCCACTGAATGGAGAGCGATGCTTCAGGGACATTGCGCGGTGACTCATCGCTGCAGTCTAAACGGTACAATGAAGTGGACCTGGTCCAGTCCGAGTACGATTCACTTCAACTGGACCGAAATGTTTGGCAGTATAAACATGGCTTTGATTTCTTTAACATCAGCAATTTTTCATGAGCTCCTCATTCATGATAGTCTCCCTACGTAGTCACTGTCTTCCGCCTACTCGCTCCACATGATGTGCAAATTGATTTAATAGACTGCTTGTGGATGTGTGTGTTCATGGTCACATTCTCTTGCTGGACCACATTCGATAAACGTAAAATGTACGTTCACAACAATGACGTAAACTAGGCCCACAACATATCACAGTCACATTATGATTAATTCAATGTAGACACTTTAATGGCATAAATTAAGATGAAATTGGATCATGATTTTAGCTCACCGTGGTGAGCTATTGTTGTGGCGAGGTGTCTGTCGTCTGCCGTCGTCGTCCGTTGGCGGGGCACGTTTCCTGACCTAAAACTTTGTTTCATGTACCCTGGGTCAGATGATCTGTACCCTGGGTCAGATGATCTATGACATCTAGTTTTGGTCCGATTTGATTCTTGGCTTGTCCACCAGGTGGCCGGAACCGAAAACACAAAAAGTGCAATAACTCCTGAACTAATGACTGGATCATCTCCAAAATTTTTATCATAGTTGCATCTAATAAGGGTACACGACATATCTAATCAATCTACCGGTAACGGGTTTTAGATTTGACCTCTTTTTCAAGGTCACAGAGGTCAAAGTTCAAAATTTTGCCATTTGGTGGCACATTTTGTGGCTATTTGACCTAGAGTCTTCTAACTTGGTTTGATTATGTATCTAGGTCCTCTCTCCGAGTCCAGCAAATTTCGGCCCGATTCTACCTCAAACGTGGCACCAGGTGGCCATCTTGGAAAATGACTTTTGGCTCTCGTAAATTACGACAACTAGAATGCTTTGACCTTAAAATTTCATGTATCTAGGTACACCGGTACAGCGAATTTGGACCCTTTTCGACTTCCAATATGGGTGCCAATCGGCCATCTACATGTATCTTTTGATTGTTGTTCGTTCTTCTGGTACATTCACCCAGGTGAGCACTGGTCCATGGACTATTTCATTTATGTTATTGTTAAAAATTATCAGGTTGGAAATGATTTCTTCTGAAACCTAAGATTTGTTCGCCTGTGTGATGTGTTGATGGACTCTTTCCAAATCTTCTGTGGAGATGTGTATTGCCTGCTAATTTATCCGACTCAGATTCTCGCTACGAAGTGTTTCAGCGATGGGTCCTGGTGTCATTGATGGAAGTCACTTACCGGGTACCGGTATACCAATCAAGTTTTATATGAGAAGATTTGGATTCAGGAACGACTATGTTGTATTTCATGTTAACATGTTGATAGGTTCCTGTGTGTTAATATAGTTTAGACAAGAGAGTTTATTATTAAGTTCACATTTCCGAACTAGAAATCTGTCAGAATAATTGGAAATGGACTTGATTAGGTCCCTTATTGGCCCCTGACTATTTAGTATACCGGGTAGAATGCTTTGGGAAAACTGAAATGAGCTTGATTCATTGAAGGTAAACCTATGTGATTATGAATATTGTTAAGACTGATTTGTGTTTGGGTAGTTTTTCTTCTGTTATGTTATGAAGTAATATTTCATCAGAAATTATCAATGTTTTTGGTCAGAACTATCACCTGTTAGATAATTCTCACACAAGTAGCGTGGACGTTCCCCATCCATAGGTAGTGTTTCTCTTGTCCTTGACAATGGACACCATCATGGCTGTCATCGGTATAGATTTGTGCTCTGCCTCATGGCAGCACTGCTTGTTTATTTCATTGTAACGAGTGGACTGATCGCTCTGTTACATGTACGCCCTACTGGTCATCGCCTAAATGGTAATGAAGACTTCGAACGGTGCCACTGTGTCAAAGTTGATGTTTTCAATTTCACGAGAAGTTGGACTTTTCCCTTTTCTCTGGGTCCTTGTAAATTCCACAGAGAGGTCCAGTGAGTTCAAAAGCTGCAAAGTCTTTGCACCGCGGTGTGTCATCTCCGAATCATACAACAACAGCTCTAAAGAGGGCCATACACGATCAATATTATTGCACAATATGGGCCCAAATAGGGGCATGTGGTTCTGGGGTGATGGGTGGAAGAAAGATTGGCAATGATATTGCCCATTTTGGTCCTCATATTGTGCAACAATATTGAACGTGTATGGGCGGCTTTAAGCCACCCATACTCGATCAATATTATTGCACAATATGAGGACCAAAATGGGCAACATTATTGCCCATCTTTCTTCCACCCATAATGCCAGAAGCCCGACCAGAAGCACATGCCCCTATTTTGGGCTCCATACTGTGCAATAATATTGATTGTGTAAAACCCGCTTTACTGGTACTGGTGAATTAGCCATTGGAAGTTACTTTAGAATACAAGTATGAGGACAATCATCAGTGTATTTGTAGTAGGTACCCGGTACATTCATGGCTGTAACTGTGTATTTCTTGTACAATGTGTCGTTGTATTTGAAAATTTCTATTAAAAAATCTTGTTGTTACATGTACTGTCAGATAAAAAAGTCTGACAGAAACTGTGCTGAAAGTCGGGTTTGATTTCGAGGGCAAAAGAGTTGATGATTTGCCCGTGTTCCTTATCTTTGATACATTTCACTTGGCAAACCTGAACAGACATCCTGAAGAAATCAGGACCCATATTCATAAAACTACTTAAGTGTAAGTGTGACACTTATCCTTTGTTCAACACAAAAAATAAATATCACACTTGGACTTATTAAGTACAGGTACATGTACTTTTATGAATATGGGTCGAGGGCCCATATTCATAAAACTACTTAAGTCTAAGTGTGACACTTATCCTTTGTTCAACATAAAAGATAAGTGTCACACTTTGACTTAAGTAAGTTTATGAATATGCACCCTGGTCATCTAAGCATCATTCTCAAGCTGGGAGTGATGTTAAGACGACCTGATTTCTAAAGAGGATCCGAACAGAATGCTTCCTTAAAGGAGCTCGACGTCCAAGTTGTAAACAAACTGGTTTGTTTACAAACAGTGGCTAACAAACTAGTTTTATTCCTTCGTGAAGGTGGCAGCACCAGTAGCGCCCCGTGATCGTTAGACTGGTGCCCGGTCCAATGCAACTCACTCAACCACTCACTGGTTCTCTATCCACGCTGTGCTGCCACCTATTATCGGTGATATGTACTGAAGTGAATACAGTCCACCCAAAAATTATTTGTACACTTTGAAAAAAGGCTGTGATTGTTACAATTTTTCATAAATCCTTTCAAAACTTATATATAATATGCGCATGCCTGCCCACTATGAGCTGCACAAGAAATTTTGAGATTTCATATAACGCCCTTAGACTATTATGTAACAATGTGATTTTCCCGAACCAAAAATTATTTGTACACTTCTATGCCTCCAATGTTTTGTTGGAGTTTTCACCTTAAAAAGTGAAACCATGAATTAAAACTTGCAGCTAGGTTGCGCAGAAAGATGAGAAACCAAAATATGGTGAAAATTGGTATTACATAATCTTGGGGTATACACGGTGTATCAAAAAATGTAGACAGTTGAATTTCTTACATTTTGATCAAAAACTGATGTGGTGGGATTTAATTTCGGATTGATTTAATCATAGGAACATGAAAGGAGGTCAATCCCTAAGAAACCAGCCTTAAAAACCGTGGTTCGGCCGTCTAAAGACAACATATCTATTGGATTCTTAATGTTCTGATGATGAAATTTTTATACAACACCCTGTATATTTTCAAGACATCAGGAATTCGAATCCATTTAGGCATGATCAATGAATATGAACATCATACACTTAAGAAAACATAAATCAAAATGCTAAATATGTCTCTATTGGCTCTGGAGGGTATGGTTTCCTTAATGTAGTGTAATAACCAACATGTGTGGTGTATTATCCTGTACATTTTAGTTGCGATATTGGTACTTGGAAGAAGCCTCAGCCTCCGAAGCAATAAAAGGCATTTTGTGCATTTATAATTTATGTGATCTGTTAGGATATTGTTCACATGCATTGATCATCTCCAAATTGGATCAAATTACTGATGTATCGATGATATACAGGGTGATTTATAAACAACATCATGATCAGTACATCAGTAAAACAGCCGATAAGAGATTGTTATGCAACTTAATCCAAGTATTTTGATATTGTTGCATGGGAATGAACCTCCTTTCACTTTCCTGGTGCAACTGTTCAGAAAGAAATTCCAAAAGCAACGATTTTGTACGGAATACCAGAATTTTCAAATGTCTACATTTTTGGTACCCCCTGTAAACCCGAACATTATGTAACGACAATTTTCATCATATTTTGATTTCTCATCTCTCTGTGCAACCCAGCTGCAAGTTTTAATTCATGATTTAACTTTTAAAGGTGAAAACTCCCGCAAAACATTGGCGGCATAGAAGTGTACAAATAATTTTTGGTTGTGGAAAATCACAATATAAAATAATAGACCAAGGACGTAAGATGAAATATCAAAATTTCTTGTACCATTCATAGTGGGCATGCTTACGCATATTATATACAAGTTTTGAAAGGATTTATCAAAAATTATAACAACCACGGCCTTTTTTCAAAGTGTACAAATAATTTTTGGGTGGACTGTATGTAGTCTCGCGCAGCCAACCGTTTCGTTCCGCAGGTAGTGCGACACAAACGTTCGATCCTCAGATTCGGCTGGGTGACCGAGCAGCTGGGTGCCCGAGACTAGTGAATATCGTGTTTACAACTTGGACGTCGAGCTCCTTTAAGGGCACAGAACATTGGCTAAATTGTCAACACCGTGCTTTTTAGGAATAAAGCAGTCCTACATGTAGCACTGAGGGGGTTAAGAATATTNTGTATGATTACACTACAATGCACGTAGTAGCATGCGTGATTTACCAAGTCGTCAATAGAGGTCTCCCTTAATGCAGGTAGGTGTAACGCAGGATTGGGAAGCAATACTGTGGTCCTTTAAGATGAAAAGGGGTGCTGCGATCGCTTTCGTGAAAATCGGTTTTTAGCTAAAGCTGTACCTTTGGTCAGCTGAGCTATTCTATGTATACCGTACTGAGCGGCGTCTGTGTGCCGTCTGTTAAACTGGCACCTTTCGCAACCGCAAGGGAAGGCCCAGGGTCATGAAAGTGGCGAAAAAAATTTGTGCGATTTGACCCGCATAATGCCCCCCAGGGGGCAATCTGCGCAGAACGAAATATCGCAATATCTCAGCACCTGTGATAAATATGTCGTCCAAAAGTGATGGAATACCGGTAGATAGGTTGATATTTTCTTCATCCGTTCAAAGGAAAAAATAATGTTAGATCTGTCCACCAGGGGGTGCTATTCAACAAAATCAAAAACAGGGTTAGGCCTAGGCCTATTTGAATTTCCCGCACTTCAAAGTTCCTCGCGCATTGTAGAGTGACTGGTGTCCTGTCCACCTATAGGCCTGTGCAGCCACTGAGACTGGACTGATACTATGTTAAACCTGACAAAATGGCCACGGACTGCTTTTCAAAAGTTCAAGGTGCTGTTATATCGTGACTGTCTTTCATCAGGTAAGGTCACATATGCCTTCTTCAACTCATTCTCGGTAACCGTCTCAATGCCTAGGCCTAGTTGGTACCGGTATCGGTAACCACAGTGGCTTGTGATTCTGGGTGAGATAGGTTTTCTGATCGGGTCCAGGCACACAGACAGAGTTAGGCCTTCCGCCTACACAACATAGGCTACATTGTAACCCCATACTTGCACAATGGTTAGTGATAAAACCCGGAATGAAACGAAACGAAATGAAATCATCGAAATGATCGAAATGGGACTCGCAGGGAAATTGGGAATTAACGT
>NMRB01002228.1:0-13129 GCA_002633025.1 Notospermus geniculatus
AAATTATCGAAATGTTCCAGGGCAAGCCTCGAGTTGCAGGGTAATACAATGTATGATTATCGTCAAAATTTCAAGGTCAAAACATTCCTGCTCGAGTATTTTATTTTATGACATATGCGCTGAAATCCAGTTGTAGAGGGTAGGCCTACCTAGATACATTGTTCACACCAAGTCAGAAGATACAAGGTCAAATAGCCACGAAACGTGCCAGCAAATGTCAAAATTGTGAACTTTGACCTCTGAGGCTTTGAAAGGTACAATGTAGGTCAAATCAAAAACTGTTACGCATGTCATGTATCCTCATCTGATGCATCGCGGATAGACCTACATGTGTAATAAAAATTTGGAGACTACCAAGTCATTAATTCAGGAGTTATCGCACTTTTTGCCACCTGGTGGCCAAGCCAAGAATCAAATCGGACCGAAATTTGGTGTCATAGGTCATCATACCTATACTAGGGTATATATGTACCAAGTTTCAGATCAATAGCCCCAGCGGTTACACAAAACGTGCAATGCTAACGGACGACGACAACAGACGCTGCACCATCGTAAGAGCTCCCAAGGGGAGCTAATAAAAAGACGTTACAAAATAATGATGTTATAACTCATGATCTCTAGTTGTTGCAGTGTGATGCTCGGCAGCATCGCAGCCATCAGGATGATATCGAGATGTACACTAGAAGGCATTGGGCAGCGCTGTAGTTGATGATCTGGAGTCATAGACTTCACCAATATATAGACTTTACTTTATCAGATGTCTTGATGGCTGCAGTGAGTGCCTCCTCAGCTACTACTCGAGATCATTGCAACTCAATTGCTGCCCACTGCCTTTTTCTCAGGTACATGTAAGGCCTTTTTACACGGTGCGGGTGCGTTCTGGATCGAAACTAGATCAAAGAAGGTTCGGTTATTTTTCTCCGTGTAAAAGCGAAACAACTGACCTCCACCTTCCTCGGGCTAGTTCAGTTCCCCACGTGAGTTGCGGGAAGGTGGAGGTAGATGCAGGTGCAGGCCGGTTATTCTCTCGTGTAAAAGCGAACCGACCTCCACCGGCCTCATGCGGGATTGAGCACGCTACCTGAATGACATCACTCGCGTACTTGCTGTTAAAGTTACCTGTGAAGAAATCACGTGCGCGATTTCTCAAGCACTGTTCATGCTGCTAGAAGCATAGTTTATCGATTTTTAGTGATTATTTCCGGGATATTTTTTACTTACAATAACTGTAAATGTTGATACACGCCATCTAGTGGCATGCACTTGAACGAACCGCCCTCGAACTAGATCGAGGCGGGTTACCGAACCCGCACCGTGTAAAAGCGATCAATCCATCCTGAACCGAACCCGCCCGAGGAGGGTGGAGGTAGGTTTCCTCGAACCCACACCGTGTAAAAAGGCCTGTAGACTCGAGACCACATCAAGAGGACTCGACACAATGACGAACAATGCCTTTATTTGCGGATATAACCACCATAGCAATGGAACAATGAGGAATGCATTAGCTCTCACCTGTTTTAATGCAGAAATCCGATCCGTCACTTAGAGATGAAGGAGTAGGTGGTTCTCTTGTCTTCTCTTTGAAGTACTGCGTTCGACATGTGAACTTCCGATGGAGTTCCTTAAGTTTTTCACTCATCACACTACTAACCCCTGACAGACTACTGAAATGAAATCAGAGAATGCAATATAGTCCACCGGGGTGGATCCTGGATGCAGGGAAAGAGGGTTTCAGATTCCCATTCTTCACACAATACTGAGAGAAAGCGCTTTAAGGGCCACAGTATTCCTTTCAATGCTGCCCCTTTCATCTTGACGAAAAAGGCCATTTAGCATCGTTCCCTTATTGCTCCCACGCACAAGGCCCTGAACAAACCAGCAGGGCTCTCTGGAGTTACACCTAAAGCCTAGCGCACATCAACCTCGCGACTGGAAGCAACTACTGGCAATGGCGTTTCTGGCAACAGTGGGCAACTGGCTGGAAACAGCAGCAACTGATCAGATGCTCAAACAGGCCGATGTGCGCGCCCCGGCAACGCTATTGCCGACCGTTGCCGCTAGTTCCAGCCAGTTGCTCATGTTCTACTCGTTGCTGACCGTTGCTTCTAGTTCTCTTCAGTCGCTTTCGATGTGCGCGCTCTGGCAATGAATGTTTCCTTTGTTTGTGGAGCACACCTGGTCATGTGATGGAATCAGGTGACCCACAAAATGACTCCCGAGTGGTCCGGTCGGAAGACATCGACAATTTCCGTGTTGCATTCAGTTCAGTTGCCTGTTCAATGTGCGCACTCCAGATTGAAGACTGGATTGTGCCACTTGCTGCCGCAATGACCAGTTGCAATCGATGTGCGCGTTCCGCTCACATCGATAGCGACTGTTGCGTTCAGTTGCTTCCAGTCGCAAGGTCGATGTGCACTAGGCTTTAGAGAAAATATGCAGCTAATCAGCGCTCATTCCAATAGGAATAAGACCTGGGGCCGGTTGCACAAAACTCATGTTAGCGCTAACATGGTGTTAGCGCTAACTTTTATGTTAGATGACGTCAAAATCCATTGTCATTTTACGTCATTTAACATGATGTTAGCGCTAACATCATGTTAGCGCTAACATGAGTTTTGTGCAACCCAGCACTGTAAAGATTATGCTGATGAATTTTACTACAAATGTCTGTCATTCTGTTGTTTTTGAGGAGAGTGAAAACTTTCGCTTTGGCTGTTAAATTCTGCACATTTCATCATTTGAGGTTGAATTACTGTAAAGCAAGATAATTTCGCGGCTGGAAATTTTCACGAATCAAGATTTATAGACATATTCACGGCAGGATATTTTCGCGAGTCTCTGCCATTTTTTTCAGTTTTTTTCACGGACCATATTTATCACTTGCCTGTATTTATATTTGCGACAGGAAATTTTTGCGACTCATACACTCTCGTGAAATTCGCGAAAATTTCCTGCACACGAAATTTTCCTGCTTTACAGTAGATGCCATTTTGGGTGAATAATATCATACGCTATACAGATGATGCTGTTATTCCTTTCAGAATGCAGCGTATTATGTTGAATAGGAGATGATTACTCGTTGAAAGCCGTCAGTCAAATGAACCATCCGCAATGTTGCTAGATGTTCAATACAGAGTGATGCTGGTTACATGACCAGTTGTCAGCCGACGTGATTGAGATTCTTTATTATCAGAGGTTGGCTGTTCCGAGGGTGTTCTTCCCCACGTAAAAGGAATACTATCAAAGTTATTAACCAAATATGTGGTCAGCAGAATGTACGACTGCCAACGTTTAGAAAATAATGAAATGGTCCATGGACCATTGCTCACCTGGGTGAATGTGAATGTACCAGAAGAACAATGACAAATGGTCAAAATATGGTAAACACATGTATGTAGAAGATCTACAAACCAGGTTAAAACATTTTACATTCTGGTTGCTATATAGCAACCAGAATGTATATATATTGTTCAAGTCAAAAGTTAAAGTGAGGGTTATATTCTGATATAAACTACAATTTCAATCTCGGTACATAGTCACACCAGTTTTTTGAACATTCCAGTTGTGTTCATGTTACCTATGTGATATGGGCCAAAGTGTATTTTTCAATGTCACCTGGCGGCCATAATTAATTGTAGTCTGATAGCTGGGGGCTACAATTCGGCATACACATAGAAGTTATCTGGATATACTGTATATTGATACCAGGTTAGAACATTCTTCCTATTATTGTTCATGAGACATTGGCTAAAAAAGTAGTAAATGGGGTCAATTTGCCAACAACGTAGTTAGTTTCTGGCTTGGAGGGTGGCGCCGGCTGTCGAGAAAAAGTGGCAATACCGTGGTCCTTTAAAGTACGAAAGGGCCGAAATATTCGTTGTATGCATAAATGGAACATAGATACATACAATTTCAAGTTTCTATTTCAACATTCTGACTGCAATAATTTGTGACATACATGTATGTGCCAAAGCCCATTTTCCAAGATGGCTTCCCGATGGGCAAAAATTTGCCGCTGGCCACATAGACATAGAGGGTACAAAGATACATGATCACACCAAGTTAGAAGATTCTGGGTCCAGCCATGAAACATGCAACCAAAATTTTCAATTGTAACCTCTGTGACCTTGAAAAGTAGGTCAAATCAAAATCCCATTATGTATGCCATGTATCTTCATTAGATGCACCTATAAAAATTTGGATATGATCCAGCCATTAGTTCAGGATTTATTGCACTTTTTCTGTAAGCCAAGAACTGAACTGGGCTGAAACTTGGTGTCATAGGTCATCTGACCTAGTGGTATTTATGGACCGAGTTTCAGATCAATAGCCTCAGCAGTTATGAAATGTGCCCTGCTAACCGATGATGACGGACGCTCCATGATCGCTATACAGGCACGGCCAGAATTAACTTCCACATCATACGCGTAGTAATGTGACATGGTATGCACAGCGCTACGCGATGCATAGCGCGCAGTACTTCGTGAATGATGCGCGTAGTAACTTGCGTATTACCCGACGCTACACGTCATGTCACGCGTAATGTTACGCGCAGCATCTCGCACAGTATTACGCGATATACTACACTCCACTGTCATCTTTACACCTGAATGAATTCTAGGCCAATAGCAGGCCGGAAAGTAAAGGTAGGCTAGGCCTTTATCGATTTTTAAAAAGGGTCTCTTGTCATCAAAAGATCAGGCACATTCATCTCTTGATGAGAGCAAAAAGTTTCTTACCGGTAGGTGGGCCTGGGTCTACGGCGGCGGCACTTTGCAAGATCGTGGAATCGTGGCGAATTATGTGGTCACAAGTTGGTTAAAACACCGTATTCAGGCAACAGTTCTCCGTCCCTATACAGGAAACGAAACATACGCCACATTTCAAGAGGCTTCTTCATAAAAAAACTGCCGAACATGGTCATAAAACAGCAATTCTGGTCATAAAAATAATATCGTAAATACTGTGAATTGACACCAGCTGACGGTCGCAGCACCAAGCGGCCTGATGATTGACAGGTGTTTATCATAACACGTGGTGACAAGTTTATCAAAAGCACACTAAAACATCGGTTTTACTCTGGCCTAATATTTTTCTTGCCTTTTTAGTCAACGAAGTGCCACATTTCGAAGTATGGCCAACAATATTTATTGACCATTTATAAAAATTAATTTTTATTATTTCCTACTGTATGTAAACTAATCTGAAACTCCGCCCACCATAACCAAATATGGTAACTGTAGGTAGTGTATCCTAGCGTCAAACCGTGGAACAATGTAGTCAATAGGTTTTGGCATCATGTTCGCGGATGTAAACATCAAAATTAATCCAAACTCTTTACCCCGAAACATCGTTTTTTCACCAGAATTCATCAATATTTGTACTCTCATCAACAGATGAACACCCAATCTTTTAAAGACAAGCCTTGATTCATGAAAAACGATCAAATTGACAGAGATTTTGATGGTTCGTTTCACGACCCCCTCATCAATAAGATTGCGATCTGTGCCTGTGGGCCTAGGCCTAGCTTTTAATTTCGCCGGCTGGGTGCCGGTTTGGGGTCTAATTGACAATTTTTTCAAACTTCGGCAGACTTTGCCGAACATAACTCATCGATGCGGTGCGCAGTCATTCGCACAGTTACACCGGGGACAGGCGCCGTAATATTACGCACAAGACTGCGCGCATTATTACGAACCGATCGCGCTGTACTACGCGAAATGCTACGATGAGGCGTGCAATACTTCGCGCAGCAATGCGCGTAAGAATATTCGTAATGCTACGCGTATGCTACGTGTCCTGCGTGCATTAATGTGGAAGTTAATTCTGGCCGTGCCTGTAGCTCTAGCGTCCAATGGAAATACCTATAAGTCACATTTTTGGAAAAAATGAGTTAAGGCCAAATTCGTACTTACTAGGTAGTGTTTCATCATAATAAACAGTTTGTTTGCAAAATGTTCGCCAAAGCCGCGGAAAGACAGTGGTGCACTTACTCGGTTTTTACGTCTAAGTCATCAGAATTGTGGCTTACTACGTTTTTACCTTTGCAAATTCAGCATGAAATCGGAGGTAAAACATAGCAAATTGCATTTAATCCTGTTGTATGACATATTTTTAATTAGGAGTGTTTTCCACAACAAAACTCTTCCAAGTTGTCATTCCACATAAACCCATTTTTCTCGAAAACAACAAAACGTGACATACTAGGTATTTCCATTGGACGCTAGAGCTCACCCCAGTGAGCAAAAAATGGATTATACATGTATTTATTCGGTTTGAATATTCATGTATTCAATCACAACTTCATGCCTGCTGAAATCTGGAGTCTCTAGCTATTACGGTTACAAAATGTCGGGCACTGTTGGACAGATGGAGTGATGGAAGTATGGAGTGATGGCTGACAGACTATTTGACTAGCACCGTTGACCTTAAAGCCTAGCGCACATCGACCTTGCGACTGAAAGCAACTGAAGGCAACAGTCGCCATCGATGTGAGCGGAACGCGTACATCGATTACAACTGGTCATTGTGGCAACAAGTGGCACAATACAGTCTTCAATCTGGAGCGCGCACATCAAACAGGCAACTGAACTGAATGCTACACGGAAATTCTCGATGTCTTTTGAGCGGACCACTCAGGGGTCATTTTGTGGGTCACCTGATTCCATCACATGACCAGGTGTGCTCCACAAACAAAGAAAATTCATTGCCAGAGCGCACACATCGAAAGCAACTGAAGAGAACTAGAAGCAACGGTCGGCAACAAGTAGAACATGAGCAACTGGCTGGAACTAGCAGCAACGGTCAGCAATAGCGTTGCCAGGGTGTGCACATCGACCTGTTTGAGCATCTGATCAGTTGCTGCTGTTTCCAGCCAGTCGCCCACCGTTGCCAGAAACGCCATTGCCTTTAGTTGCTTCCAGTCGCAAGGTCGATGTGCGCTAGGCTTAAGGTCAGCTGAGCTAAAAACCTACAGTGATCCACTCCCTCCGCGGAATGACCCTGACGAATCCCTTTTCTTTAGACCCATCAACTCGCTCCATGTTGACGTGGTGCTGCTCACACTTTGAATGCTCGGACTTGGGACCGGCGAGTAAGGTTGTGAATTGACAGCCGACGTCTGGAGAGGAGGATTGCTGTGACCCTTTCTGGCTGCAGTGTGATTTCCATTGCCTGAACCTTCCACCCCTGCAAAATATACAAATGGATACCATGATTAAATTTGTCCCGATCCAGTTTGATTTCTTGCCAGCTGATTAAAATACATGTAACTGGCGATTAAAATAAACAACTTTTGATTTTAGGGCTACGCAACCATGCCAATGAGTGATGGGTGAGGTGTGGAAGGAGATCACAAGGTTTCCTTTTTGACTGTACCTTTAGACACTGTGCATAAATCTTGCTACACTCCTGTGAAATCAATGGAGATTTTCTCCCGGGGGGGGGGGGGGGGGGGGGGGGGGGGNCCCGCGGGGCCAAATAAGCCCCCCTATTTCACCCATAACCCCACAGAAAGCCCACAGGAATACATAAAGACACTATCCCCCCGCCTTAAGCCCTCCCCTGCCTTGTGTGGTCCATGTGTCCTGCAAAAAGCCCTTTGAAACGTCTTTCAAATTACCCAGCCATTAGGGCTGGGGATTGCAGAGTAACCAGCTTTAGGGGGTGGGGATTGAAAAGTACGCAACCAAAAGGGGTGGGGATTCAAAATTGCTGTTACCAGCTGAAAGGGGCTTATGAAAAAAGTGGAGTACACTGATGTGCAACACACTTTATGGGGAGTGACCCCCCGGGGATTTTCTCTACCGTGCCTAGTCATATTTAGGAATTCCATGCAGCTTGGATAGAATGTGAGAAATCTGTTCATTAGGGATCCAAGTTTCTGAAAGTTGTAATCCAAAATTCAGCACTCTCTCTAGTGCTCAACGAGAGCCATACACTAGGCGTCCAGAGATTGCTATAGTGTCAGTTCCAGCAATGGTAACTGGGGCCGATCGATATTGGTGACATACGGTACCGGAATGTATAAAAGAAACGTGGTCCCTGCTTGGGTCAATAAATCAACGTCTGCGTCTCATGAAGTTGTCATCACAACCACAGGGGCTTGAGGCATGCATTTTAGGGGTGGTGTGTGTTTCAGGTCTAAGGAGCACATACCCCGGTATTAACACACACCCAAGTTAGTAATGCCCTGGTCTACATTTTTTAAAATCCCAAAAATCCCCATTAGGCCACATAAAAAAAATGGTGATCGTCCTTTTCTCGGGGAGGAGGTGGGTAGGGGGAGGCTTTTTTTTTTTAATTGTTTTACAGTGAATTGGCATGAAGAATGAGTCAATGGTAACAACCAAATGCCTTGAAATTGCGTCCTTTGTATCCCAGGTGCGATATGAACTGAACAACAAGTGATGTCAATGGTCAAAATATATGTAAGAGGGCAATTTGAACGTTTTGGGGGGAAAAAATAGAAAAAGGAAAAAAAAGTTATTTTTGATGAAAAAATTTTTTGAAAAAAAAAATTTTTTGAAAAAAAAATTTTTGGAAAAAAAAGGGGTCGGGGCCGCTTTCGCGGGTCAGGCGGGGACGATCACCAGCTTTCTTTTTTTTATGTGGCCTTAGTCAGTTTCTTTCTTTGACAGTCCAATGGATCGCCTTTAGGTTGTGTCAGCCTTATAAGCATGCAACAAAAGTGACACATACATCCTGGAAACTGGAGAAGACAGCAGTTCAATCAAGGACACTGACCTTCCTCATCTGCATTCCATACCTAATCAGATTCTCCACTGGAGAACTTGTCCATCAGTAACACGACTATTTCTAGTTTGGCGGTATGAATACTGATGCAGTTGGTGGGTGATGGCCAACTCTGACAAGCATATACTGATGACTGCTAGATCCTAATGGAATTAGGGCCAGAGACCCCCAGTTGATTGGATGGATAAACTAGATGAGATTTTGAAGAGTTGGCGCAGCTCAACAAGTCTAATCATGGAAGTTAATTCTGCATTGGGCGAGATAACTGAGGCGACTTTTTCAGATATCACTGCTGACTGGGGAGAAGTGTTGATAGTAGCTTTCACCAACAGAAATGAAATGACAGTAGTTGTTGTTAATTAACTTTATTAAAACAAAAATAATGAAGTACAGGAAATTAAATGTTGGGCAGGGCTGTTTCGCAGAACAACATTGAAGCCCAGACAACAAAATTTAATCCAAACATAAATCAACTGGCCGAAAATTTAAATAAATACAAAAAGAAAAGGACTAACAGACAGGCATGAAAAGTAAAAGAACGAAAGACGGTGAAGTGAGGACAGGTATGAGGAGTGACAGTTGGGTGTGTTTCAAAAATAGTGCCAATGGCACTGTGCCCGCTTGGCTTGACAGCATAGTTGTACGAATCATCAGCAATCTCACTTAAGCCATATCATAAGTACAAACATGCCAAATTGCCATATAAAAGTATCATTGGATAACAAGTTGATGAAGATCCATTTTTAGTTTTGGCCTCCTAGTGGCAAAGTCAAGAACCAGATTTCGCCAAAATTTTGTGTGTGAGTTGCTATAGCCTAGAGGTAGATAACCTAGAATCGCTTCTAAGACATCACTGCATAATTTTCGATTAGTGACGCCTTCTCCACCACGTTGAAGTCACATGTTTAGTCATACAATTGCCATTCCGACAGGCCTGTGAATAGGGCCGTAAAGGTGTATTACAATGAGTTTTGACGAAGGGTCATTGATTTCGTGGGGTATTCAAAAACATGCCGACTTGGTTTTCATTGATAAGAGGTATACAGGGTGTCGTGTAAGACACTGAACCAGCTGGTCGGATGCCTCAGTTACAACGCATAGATTTCTGAAGAAAAAGCTGCGTGCAATTGCATAAGGACAATTAAAAAAGAATTTCCATTGAAACACAACACAATGACCCTATCCTGGGCCTTTGACTTGCCCACAGTCATGACAGTCGGTTACGTTCTGGAAAAGTACACTTTGACCCAANATATATACACCCAGCAAAGGCCAAAAAGATTCGTCAAAAAATAAAGGCGCTAGAGCGCTAACAAACCAAAGTTTACGGATGCACAAAACGCCCCCTGGAGGCCAAAATAGGAATCCAACCGTGCTCAAAATCGAACTCGACCTAGATCTTAGGCCCATATATACACCCACCAAAGGCCAAAAGATTCGTCAAAAAATAAAGGCGCTAGAGCGCTAACAAACCAAAGTTTACGGACGTACGGACGTACGTACGTACGTACGTCTTGACGCACGACAGACCACCACTCAATGACCCCAACCACAGCATAAGCCCTGCTGGGCCTTGTGGCCAAGCGGGCTAAAAAGTGTTCTGTCCGACACCAAAAAAATTTCACCATTCTTATCTCCACTGGTGACAGGCTGTTTCTTGAAACTCTACAATATTCACATCAGATCTAGGTATCATGGAACTATAAATTATGACACTGCAAACTGATTGATCTATTAGCCCTTTAAAGTCTGACAATAGAAAGAAGTTTTGGTGTCGGACGGAACGATAGATTTTGCTGGTAAGCTCAATGTTTTTTTATACCCTCCTCCAAATAAGTGTACACTGTACATCCCAGATGGAGAAACTAAGGTCTATATTATTGATTACTATATTTGATTTTTGGAAAATCAATGGCACAAATCTTTGTGATCATTACAAAGTTGAATTTTGTCCCATTTTCGTGGGTGACCTATTTCGAAACACACCCAGTTTCCCCTTCAAACCAATGATTAAACAATTTTGCAAATACCATGCAAACATGAGATAAATCGGGCGACCAGTTCTTGAGCTATGGTCTGGAATGTTAAAACCAAGATGTCTTCCTGGCGGCCATATTGAATATCGGGTCGCAACCAAAATCAATAGTGAACCTCCCCCAATCCACCCCATTACACCATGCAAATATGAGATAAACTGAGCAACCGGTTCTTGAGTTATAGTCCGGACTATGGTGTGGCGGCGGACGACGGAAACCCGCTAAAGAACAGAATGCCCCCGTCTAAACTTCGTTGAGCGGGGGCATAAATAGACACATAAAATTGTTTTTCTGTTATTTCTTCTCCCTGCTTTCTGAATAATACCTATCATCCATCACGAAATAAGTACAATCCGGGCTATTTAAATTTTCACAACAGCAGAAACGTACTACCTTCGCACGTTGCGCCCGGCAACATTCACAAGCCACCTCCTAAAAATATCGTCAGAGCAGTTCCCGCCAGAGCACCGCATCGCCCTACCCCGATTTTGATTGGTCAGCACATTATGCATTAACATAAGGCCGGGGTTATAGGCACGGATCCGTTTCTCCAATACGATTATGGCGCTTGGAGACATGGATGATCCGTTTCCCGAATGGCCGGGCTGTAGACACGGATCCGTGCCTCCAAGTTGATGATCGCTCTTGGAGACACGGATCCGTGTAACCAAGATGAGAATCGTCCTTGGAGACACGGATCCGCCCCCGACGGCGGAAAAGTGAATACTTGTGATAGTGTGGTGTAGTGCCGACGGTGATTGACGCACGTTCCTCCCCAAGAAGAGCTTTCGGCATTCGACCCGTTTCAGGCCAAGCACGTTGCCGCGACGGTCGACACGCAAACATGCCTACCGGTACCCTATGGGCTTCAAGGCCCTACTTTGTAGGCCTAAGTTGAAACGAGGGGATTCACGTTGTAGCACGATTTACGCAAAGTCTCTCCGTTATAGGCCTCGAGGCATGGTAGGCCCTAAATTTTTGTTTTGTAAGGCATGTAAGATCGGTAGATCTAGGCCTAAACTTCAAAATAAATCCATCCCCAAAACCTCCAATCCACCCCAAAACCTTCCCCTGGCGATCCTGGCCCTTTTTTATGCGGGTGCATATGGACAAGGACATGCCCTGGAGATGAACTTTTTCCCTGACACTAAAGTTCGGGAATTTTCTTCGGGCTCAGAGTAGGCCTATTTTCAGTAAAAAAAGGAAACAAAACACGAGAGAGAGAGAGAGAGAGAAAGAGAGAAGAACGGGTGAAAAAAAAGCGGGGAAAGCATCGTCCAAGCGGAGATTCGAACCACGGACCTTTGGATTACTAGGCAAACGCTCTAGCCGACTGAGCTACCGAGGCAGCTGGCAGTCATAAGGTTTAGGCCCCTAGTGTAGGCTTGGTCTTATTTTTTAATCCGATACATATAGGACTGCCTTCGGTATCAAAAGGGTTCAGTAAGCCTTGAGGGGCATGCCACGATAGACAAAGAAAGAGAAAACAAACAAAATGTAAACAATCATTGAATTTCGTGGCCCGCGAAAATGCTTCTGATACATTAGTCCCTGGTGGCAGATTCTAGAACTAATCCTTATGATCCGTTTTCGGAAGAACGATTCCGGTCTTGCAGCCACGGATTTTCCGTGTCTATAACCACTTCTTAACATAATTGTTACATTGACAAATGGCTTTGAGGAAGCGTGATGACGACAGCGGGCAGACAGGCCCAGGGTCTCTGCCAGAAATTTTTTTGAGGGTACTACATGTAATTTCTTCAAAATCAGCAAAACCCCCATGAAATTATAGAAAATGGCCCTTTTCTGTTCCTTTGAGGGTACTACCATAGTATCCTTAGTACCCTCTGGCGGAAACACTGAGGCCTGTTGATTCGGTTTGTCCAGAAATCTGAAGGTAAATATTGCAAAGCTTGAAACAACATGCCCAGCAACATGGACATTGGTGAATTTGCTGAAGCTGAATGAAAAATAAACAGGGAAAATGCCAATATAACCTCAGGTCATCCCCATGAGTACCACAAAATATAAACTGGTACCGATAGCCCTCAGGATGTCAGGTCTGTGCCATGGTGCCAATTCATCATGTGGCGAGGGATGCTCAGGCAGACTTTTCGAACACTGCAGTGATATGGTAGTCATGGAGATTCAGAGGCGGTCGATGGTGGTGGTGTTGGGAATTTTGACAAGGGATATGTGCTCAGACCAGTCATGGGGGTGACAAGGAACCACTGGTGGAAATGGTGGTTTTGATGAATCCTCCATATGGATGGAAGAACGATACACATGTACTGGGTGGTATTCGGACATTTGCCCCCTGGACTTCTACCCCCCTAGGA
>NMRB01002228.1:13153-25084 GCA_002633025.1 Notospermus geniculatus
CAAAGAACTAAAGTGCGACCACTACATCCCCTCCCCCAGACTTGGTAAGAGTGGACATAACGAAATGAGGACTCAGTGGAATTACCAAACACAGAAATCCCCTGATTCAGGAATTCTTTTCCATCCCAAATAATTCCAAGTTAGTAACTCCACTTGGCTGTAAAGACTGTAAACGCTTGTTGTGGTCTTCCCGACTGTAAAACTGATGGCTAGCTGACCCTTGTGTTGGGGTGACACCTGATGAGGCCGCTGAAATGGATTTTGTTTGCCCGTTTAATTATGCATTAAAGCAAATAACGATATAAATTCATTGGTTTCTTTATCTATAGTATATTTAAACACGTTTCCACCAGTTCTTCACTGGTCGTTTACTAGTGTACAAGTAATTGAATAGCACATAGCGAGTAGGATTTTGTTGTTTCCACCAGTTCTTCACTGGTCGTTTACTAGTGTACAAGTAATTGAATAGCACATAGCGAGTAGGATTTTGTTTAATCAGGAGTTCCTAAAGCACTGTATTAACAATTACTCTTTGTTAATCATGGGTGATTGTATGCATTAGGTATGAATAGGCGTACTCCAGAATCTCTGTTGAGGCTGGGTTTGTGCCTTTTTATTTGGATTGCTTCCATGAGTTTTCTGTTGTAAGCCATATAGTAGTGTTCCACTGGCGAATTTTTTTGTGTTCAGATAATCTTGTGGCAAGAGGTCTTTTTGTTTCACCAACATAGCACTGTCCACATGAACGTGTTAGTTTGTACATCACAACACCCTTGGTTTGTTTGTTTTGCCCAGCTTTTTTCCATTTGTTCATTCAGACTGTAATCTTGAGAGCGTCCATACATAGGCAATGCATCGGACAAAATTAAATGCATCATATTTACCAACCTGGCAAGTGTTGACCTTGCATTTTCAAAACGGGAACGATCAAGTGATCAAATGATGAGAGCTAGTGCGTATGACCAGGATCAGGCTGACTGATCAGGCCGATCATACCGCCTTTTTTGGTCGGCTGATCAGAGCTGATCACAAGCTAATTAGGCCGATCATACCAATCCAAGCTGATCAGGCCAATTGTACCAATCCAAGCTGATCAGACCGATTGTACCAATCCAAGCTGATCAGACCGTTTGTACCAATCCAAGCTGATCAGACCATGCTGCATTGTTGTGTCAAGGTCAGAGCATTGTTGGGCTATATAGAATTTCAGGAATCCTAGAAAACAAGGAATCTTAAGGAATTCCCCGTAAACATATAACAGATGTGAAAAAATATTTGGGCTGTAATTATGGTTTCCGATACTAGTATCGGAAACCATATTGTTGTTGGTCAGGTGTCTGTCTGTCAGGATGTGTGGAATTGACAACGGCCAATCATTACATCATCATTTGCTGCATGATGGAAAACAGCATACAGCCGCAGCTGAGAAGAATACTGCAGTGGTCGAAGCCAAGCCCGCGACAAGGACCCATGTGTTGGCCATGATGAGTACAAGTGCTCTGAAGTGTGGCACTGAGGACTGTGCCTGTCTACTTATCGAATGCAACAAGGTAAATGCCTTGTTGGACAACGCAAGTACCAGAACCTACGTCAATGATGATGTTGCTGCTGAGCTAGGATTATCAGAAAACACAGAGACTCTCACCGTGATCATTTTGAATGACACAGAAGAAGGTCGCATTCGGAAAGCTTCCCCGAGGAAGCTCGGGGAGGCACGAGAGCGTTCGGAAAGGTACATGTATTTGGCAAGTAGCCAAGGCTTCCTCGAGCCTGGCTGAAGTGAGCGACTTGCCGAGTCGCTCACTTGAGGAAACTCCCGGCATCCATTTCGTTTTCTTTCCAGGCCGGCATGCTGATTGGCTGTACGTGGAATATTTCACGACTACAACCCACAGTAGTACCTTTCCCCGAGGAAGCGCAAATATCGTTCGGAAATTCGCCTTCACTGGGCATGCTCACATTCCCCGAGAGAAGCGCCAGAAACTTCCTCAGGGAAGCTTTCCGAACACGCTAGAACAGTTGCAGACATCGTTAGTAGAATTCAAAATAAGTATAGTCTTGATGGAAATTTTGCAAAAATGCATCACCTTACACCACACAGAAACCACAGTAACCGGAGGCATGAAAGTGATCAACTGGAATGATGTGAAGGGAAAATGGAGTCGTTTGGAGAACACTGACTTTCCTAGAATTGCTTCAATTCACAAACCAATAATAGAGACATCCTAATAGGAGTGGACAGTCACATTTGTTATACTCTATCAGGGATGTAACGGCCTCCATACACTGAATGACAAAAGTCGAAATTAGTCGCTGCTATGGTCAGTTCGACAACACTTGATCTGGCGACATGTTGAAATACTCCACAAAAGTGTCAGAAGATTTTACCATTATGGAACATTTCCACAAAAAGTATTTTGGAACGGACAATTGTAGTGACTAATTTCGACGTTTGTCATTCAGTGTATGGAGGCCTTAAGGCAGGCCTGATGAGCCAGTGGCTAGGCTCACACCGTTAGGTTGGACGTGTGTGGGAGATCCCAAAATTGACGTTGATGCCAGTACCAGAACAAATTTCACATTTTTCCGAAATGAGGATGACGCCAACATACCCCGATTCGACAATACTGGGAAATAGAGGGTTCTCCATATATGTATACAGCATTTGTTAGGCCAGAGGATAAAGAAGCAATCACCACAGTTACAGAAACACTGAGTTATGATGGAGTATTGGTACAAGGTGGCCATGCCTTGGGAAGGCACAGTAGATAAGGGTCAGTTACCAGATAGTTATCTGATGGCTTTCAACAGACTGGGAAACACAGAAAAAAGGCTAAACAAGGGTCCTGAGTAAGAGGCATACAGAAAAGTGATCACTGATTATCAAGAAAAGTCTACATCAGGGAATACCAGGTGAACAGCAGTCGGCAAAAGCATGGTTTCTGTCACATTTCCAAGTGTTGAGGCCGGATAAATCTACTACAAAGACTCGTTTAGTATTTGATGCTTCAGCTAAGACCGGAGGATGCTGAATGACCTAGTTCACCAGGGACCAAAACTGCAAAATGAAATGGTCCATGGACCATGTGCTCACCTGGGTGAATGTACCAGAAGAACAAATGAAAAATGTTAAATCGAAATGCTCCAGGGCAACCTTTGAGTTCCAGCATAAAGGAATCAACCATAAAGGTTAAAACTGCGAACGATGAGCTTACTGAGGGAGACACTTCCTTTGTTGCCACCAGATGTCTCTCACTGCCTGAATTTTGGCTTTACGTAATAGGCACGAGCTTCATCTTTTTTTGTGGTGAAGAGGTACATGAACCTGCCAACATGATGCTTTGAATTCCATTTCTGACGATAACTGAGCTATTTTCAGCACAATTAGTGTTCCATGTACAAATGTACGTCAGCCTATTCAAATGTACACCGATGACCCTGAACACACATCGTTCGTGGGGTTCTCATTAATTCAGACCTTTTGTATCATAAGATCAACTAGTCGGAATTCAACAAAATTTGCAGTGAATGTGCAGAAGGGTCTTGCCTATCACATGGAAACGTCAGAATGCAAATCTGTTGGGTTTTAAAGGCATATTGTCCACATTTATAAAATGCTAAATTTGTCAGTTGAACCTTTATGGTTGATTCCTTTATGGTTCCAGGGTAATATGATTATGCTCAAAATTTAAAGGTCAACATGCTTGGAGTAATCGATGACATATGTGCCAAAGTCCACTTTCCAAGATGACCACCTGGTAACCATATACTTGCAGTCAAATACAAGGAAGGAGTAGTACAGTAAAACCTCCGTTAGCAGTGTGAACACCTCCGAATAGTGAACAACCTCTGAATAACGAACGTTCATTTTCGGTCCCAATTATTTCTTTGCATTAACCATTGCATTAATCGGGCCCTCCTCATAGTGAACACCTCCATATAGTGAACACTTTTTCCGGTCCCAAGGGCGTTCACTATAAGGAGGTTTTACCTAGATACATGATCACACAAAGTTAGAAGATATTAGGTCAAATAACCACCAAACGACAAAACTTTGAACTTTGACCTCTGTGGCCTTGACAAGTACGTCAAATCAAAAACCCATTAAAATACGTTATGTGTCCTCATTTGAGTTTTCCTTTTGGCCACCTAAAAAGAATCGAATAGGACCGAAACCTGGTGTCAAAGGTCATCTGACATAGGGGTATACATGTATATGTACCAAATTTCAGGTCAATAGCCTCAGCAGTTATGAAACGTGCAACCAAATGGCAACATTTTGAACTCGACCTCTGCTCTGTGACCTGAAAAGTGGGTCAAATCACAAACCCTTTGCGTATGTCATGTATCCTCATTAGATACATCTATGCTAAAAATTTGGAGACGATCAAGTCATTAGTTCCGGAGTTGTTGCACTTTTTGTCTTTTCGGTTTTTGCCAGCTGGTGGCCAAGCCAAGAATCGAATCAGACTGAAACTTGGTGTCATAGGTCATCTGACCTAGGGGTATATATGCACCAAGTTCTAGGTCAATAGCCCCATCGGTTACGAAATGTGCACTGCTAACGGACAATGACGACCGACGACGACAGCAGATGCTGCACCACAATAGTCTGGTTCCCTGACCTGCTGTATAATGGCTCTGACTGATGGTGCGATACAGAGGTCAGGTAAACGCCGTCGTCAATACTGATCTAAAAATAGAACATTAGTCATGCGCTGACTATTATGGGATATCGGGGTCCGGTAAACGAGTTGTACATCGTGTGTGAAAACTGTCAAAATGCCGGGTTTTAGGTGTACCAGTATCAGCTCTTCCTCTGCATCGTCCTGTACAGGTATCGCAAGAGAAATACAGTGGAACCTCTCTATTAAGGACACCTCTGGGACTGACAAATGCTGTCCTTAATTGAGAGGTGTCCTGATTACAGAGGTTGAAATGAATAGAAATGACCAGTTTGGGACTGAACATTGGTGTCCTGATTAGAGAGGTGTCCTCCTGGCAGAGGTGTCCGTTAAGGGAGGTTCCACTGTAATCCCGAAGTTGTTGGGTCAAAAGGCTGCACAATTGGCTTGATGTTCGATGTAGCGAAATCGTGTTACCAATCGTGTTACAGCAAAATTGTCAGGATCCTGACAATTTTAGACCACGTGATCAATATAACGGTGGCGTTGACCTGACCTCTGTATCGCACCATCAGTCAGCACCACCATACAGCAGGTCAGGGAACCAGACTAGCACCACAACAATAGCTCACCCCAGGTGAGCTAAAAATGAACTGTTATAGCACTTACATGGATGATTCCATGGACTCTGCGTATGATGTACAGACAGCAATGGAACTTTACAATCAGTTATCAAGTCTGTGGGAATTGGCTGGTAAATATGCCAGGAAGTGGCTATCGAATAGCCCGGAAGTCCTCAAGAGTATTCCTGCTTCAGACTTTGTAGCAAAAGTGGATCTTGACACGGGAGAGTTGCCAACGGCGAAAACCTTAGGGATCATTTTGGTTGTTGAAATAGGACAATTTTATGTTTTGCATAAACCATCAGATGAGATTATCGCAAAGAGAATATTTCTCAAGAGGATTGCAACATTGTTTGATGCACTTGGATTTTTGTTGCTGTTTACAATTCGAGCCAGAATGATACTCCAGGAACTGTGGGCACAAGGAATGGACTGGGATGTTCTGTTGAAGGAGAACTGGCCAGCAAAACCAAGGATTGGTTTCAAGAAGTAGAGAATTTGCCAGAAATCAGAATACCACGTTGTCTCAGACTGGATTCTCATGTCGACCAAGTGGAGCAGCACATATTTGTCGATGTGGCATCACAGAATGCATATGGAGCTGCAGTCTGTATACTACTAGGCATCATCTGTCGCCAGGTCACATGCTGCAAGCTCTCTAAATGCGAATAGTTATTAATGGCCCTACTGAGATATTCAGTAGCGAGTTAGATTCCCTTATGGGTGGCATCCACTAAAGCGCCGACAACATCAGGAAGGGTTGCGGAAGCAAATTATTCATTTCGGCATTCTTTCCGCGTCAATGACTATTGGGCATTTTGCCCTCTCCCAAAGGAACAGAAACGCCGGGAAATGTTTAGGAATGATAAAGACAGTGAACAGAATCTTTCAAGAATATGCGGAGAGGTTGCTGAATGAATATGGATTTACTAAATTTGCATTCCGCAACTTGCCCGTGCCCCAGTGGACGCCAGGTTTTACCAGGAGGGCAGTTGATAAGTGGCTGAGGACCAAGCAAAGGTATAAACGTTCAAATAAGTCATCACGGCAAAAAGCAAAGCTGGCAGCACAGCAAATTATCTCTGATCTAGGCCTACAAGCTGAGGAATCTGATGATGGTATTCCTCATCATCAGAATCTGATAAAGAGAATGAGACATCACGTGTTGCTGACCTTCACTGTTCACTGTTCACTGCCTTATAGCATCATTACTGTATACACTACTGGAAACTACTCTTTGTAACATAATGGACTGCTGTGTTCAGTCACACACCATCACTGTAAATAAAATCACCATAGTATAGGANGATTGTGTGTGTGTGTCTTCTGCTACTGCAGCTTTGTGTTCACATGCAACCTCATCCAAACATGTACTCGGGACTTTGAAGGGTCAAATCGTAGTACCAAGCCTTAAGGTGCTCCTCCACTTGACAGTTTTCTCGCAGAAGTTGGCTCACAATGGGCAATTCACCACTGTTTGTTTCCTTACGGCTTATGCTGAGACCAATGACACAAACAACTGCTCACAGTTGAGTTGCCTCATAGAGAGGCAACTTCTGCGAGAAAACTGTCAAGTGGAGCAGCGCCTTTAGTTATGTTAAATATCTTGAAACACCCTAGAAGATTAAATTCAGTGAGAAAATTTTTGTTGAATGATAAAGTACTCTTCCTCCAACGACTGCATGTGACACCATTACAACCAGACATGTACATTACAACATCCCTTTTGTGAGGAAGCATTCACCATAAAACATGTTTCCTGGTGAATGCACCTCCTCACAAAAGGGATGTTGTAATAGCATATTTCATATTGCTGACTGTCATTTTGCTATTTGCCCCCACCATATTTTACACTTTTTGCCATGTTGGATACGAATAATGGCCATCATGGTGTTGCCTTAATCTGATTTACATTTAATCACAAGCCTGGTCTACGACAAAAATAGAGATGTAATTTGCTAATGCACTATGGAGTGAGATTGCGAGGTCTCAAGCTGTGATTGCTTGTGTTCAAAAAACTTTGCATTGAATTGAGACGTTAGCAACTTTTAGATGAAATTGATCTGACAGGATTAAATAGACCACATGAACAACAATTTCATCCGGTTCATTCACAAATCTCTTGTGATTGGATATTATCAAGAATATTAAGTACCAAGAATGTACAACTCAGTAATCAATCAAAAGGGTGGGCAAAAAGTAACTTAAAAGTTACTTTTTCTGATAATAGAGGGCGTACGGTAATTATAGGCCTTCTAATTAAATAACCAATGTTTAGATTTAAGGGTTGTTGACTGAATTGTATTATTTAGAATAACGTCAATATTCTTATGTAAAGTTGCAGGCATATTACTGGCATACAATTTTTTTTCGATTTTAGTGAAACCATGGATTTGTTGTTTAGGTCAGAGTGCCCGACCCAGAGATCAAGTACGATATCAATTTGTCGAAAATATGGTCCATTCAAAACTGCTCTGTAGCTCGGTTATTTCTGAGTGCATACAACTGCGGGAGGCGTCATTTTGTTCGTAATGATCTTCCCTACACAATAATCCTTCACAAATTAAGATCAAATTAAACTCACTTTTGGCACATATTTGGAGTTGTACATTCTTGGTACTTATATATTCTTGATATTACCGGTATGTACTACAAATGGTTACACAGCCACTAATGTAGGAAAGGCAAGCTGGAGGTGATAATAAGCTCAGGGGACTAAATTGAAATTGAAATTAGATGAAACTCGTAAGGGATAATTAAATGGTTTCTGAATATCAGTACCGGCAAAAGGGAAGACGATAAGGTTGTCAGGAAAACGACAGGTGGGTGTTGAATATGGAGGTCGGCAGAGCCAGTGGCAACACAACAATGCACAGTGCAGTTTTTTTTAATTCTACAGAAAGAAACCAGCTGTCTGATAGTTATTCACAGACCATCTCCCCCCCAAGGAATTTAGAAATGCCAGTTTTGGTTGTCAGGCAACAAATCGTTGATTCCAGACATCTTTTCACCATTGTGCTCCTAGGACACAAGACACCAAAGTACAAACCCTTGAATAGATCTTGCCAGAGCATGAAGCGAGGAGAATCTCCTCTTTGAAGGTAAAAAGGCAAAAAAATGGTCCATGGACCATGTGCTCACCTGGGTGAATGTAGCAGAAGAACAACTGATAAATATTAATCAAAATGTTCCAGGGCAAGCCCCGAGTTCCAGGGTAATATGATTACGCTCAAACTTTCAAGGTCAAAACATTCTCAATTGTAATTACGACATGTGTACCAAAGTCCAGCTGTTCACAAAGAGGGTACGGTACCTACATGTAGATACATGATCACACCAAGTTGGAAGATACCAGGTCATATAACCATGAACGTGCCAACCCAAATGGCAAAATTTTAAACTTTGACCTTGAAAAGTAGGTCAAATTAAAAATCCGTTACATATGTCATGTATCCTCATTCATGTCATTAGATGCATCGATGATGAAAATTTGGAGACGATCCATTCGTTAGTTTAGGAATTATTGGACTCTGAGTTTTCGTTTTGGCCACCTGGTGGCCAAGCAATGAATCGATCATTTGGACCAAAACTTGGTGTCAAAGGTCATCTTGACTTTAAATGCCCCAAGTTTCAGATCAATAGGATCAACAGTTACGAAACATGCCACCAAATGGCAAAATCTTCAACTTTGACCTCTGTGTGACCTTGACAAGTAGGTCAAATCACAAAAGTCAACCCCATAGAAAAAGTAACTGGGATAAAACCGGGATCCCGCCGGGATCCCAGTGGGATATGCATATCCCGGTGGGATTCAGATATCCCGCCGGGATCCCAGTTGGCTGCAATCAAGGGAAAGTGACATCCCACCGGGATCCCAGTGGGATCCCAGTCTAACTGGGATCCCAGTGGGATCCCGGTTACACTGGGATCCCGGTTAGACTGGGATCCTGGTTACACTGGGATCCCGGTTTTGAGCCTCGTTTTCATTTTCCCTCCATTTTCAAATTTTGAGTTTTGTTGCTGCATTGAAGCTCTGGGTTTCTGTCCAATTTCCCACTGATTAGGGGCCTGTTCCTGAATCTGCCCTTGTAAACTGGAAGGGAAGAATGACTGTGATAGGTAGGTACTGCAGACATAGGCCTAGGTCCTACTTTTCATGGGATTTTTGTGTAATTGGAGGTTTTAAAACATACAGTATATCAGTGGTGTACATTCACTGTACCGGTACCGTACATTCAGTGTTTGTTTTTAGGCCTACCATCTGGTAGTTGTAATAACCTGGACGCTGGAGTCTGGACTCTGGAACCTGGATGCTGGATTTTGCATCATTGGATTGAACCGCCTGGTTTTATATAATGAAATTCATTCTCACAACTACCCTACCATCTGGGAGAAAATGGCAGACCTTTGCAAGGTATATAGCATGTCTAGGCCTACCTACATGGCTGGTAGGCCATGTAGGTAGGCCTAGGCCAAGATACCTTGCCAAAGTAGGCCATTTTTCCCAGAAAGTAGGCCTAACATTAACAAACACTGAATGTACAGTGCTGAATGTACATGATTAGGCCTACTGACGTACAGCATGTTTTTAAACAGTCTGCAATTACACAAAACTCCTCAACAAAGGTATGTAAGGCCTATGTGATGCACTCTGCCTAGGGTCCAAATTTGCCAATTTAAAAAAATTATTTGGCCTAGGCCTATTAGTCACTGATGGTTTGCCTGACCAGGAATCCTAGCAGGGTGAAACTGGGATCCCAGTCTTATCCCATCCCACCAGGTTCCCGGTCTCATCCCACCGGGATCCCGATCTCGTTCCACCGGGATCCCGGTCTCGTCCCACCGGGATCCCGGTCTCATCCCACCGGGATCCCGGTCTCATCCCACCGGGATCCCGGTCTCATCCCACTGGGATCCCGCCCATAATTCCCGGTGGGATCCCGGTCATATCCCACCAGGATCCCAGTTACTTTTTCTATGGGGAAACCTGTTACATATGTCATGTATTCTCATAAGATACACCTATAATAAAAATTTGCAGACAATTCAGTCATTAGTTATTGCACTTTTTGTCTTTTCAGTTTTTGCCACCTGCTTGCCAAGCCAAGAATCAAATCTGATCGAAACGTGGTGCCATAGGTCACCTGACCCAGGGGTATGTTCAAAGTTACAGCTCATCAGCCCCAGTGTTATGAAACGTGCCCTGCTAACAAACAACAACGATGACGGACGATGGATGCTGCACCACCAGCTCACCCCGGAGGCATCAAACTTAAGGCTTGACATCATCAGTGACATTTCTAGAAGCATTTTTTGTGTGTCTGTGCGTGGGGGCTTCTGTTTTCAAAACAATCAGCAGATAAAAACAAAAATAACATGAACTTACCAAGCAAAGGGTATCGTACCATAGCCACGTCTTCCAAAGATTCATAACTGAATACTTCCTCCTCAATTCCATGCGGACTCCATTCAGGATTCACTTCCAGAGCAAGGTACTCCAGAGGGTACAAGTCTTGGGACTTTTCTGTTTTCATCATGACAGGTGTCTTAGCCAATAGCAATAAGGGCAACATAGAGAAAAATGGATCAGGACGCTGCCATTAACTCAGGAAAAAACTAAAAGAAAAAATTCCAGTTTTGTTGCCAATATTCTTGAAACTGGCAATAATCCGGATAACTCCTAACGTTACAAAGCGTTATATCCAATGAAGGTCATTGCCCAAGTCGTCAAGTCCTTTTGCTGCTTGCTACTACATTCCACACATTCAACATCCATTCCTTCCGACATTCCAAATGAAATGAACTCGTGCGAGAATGACCACATACCCCTATTGATTCTTTTGCGAATCTCTCCACTGACACCTCGTTATCCTGATAGCTTAAGGAAGCACGATAGCTCGTATTCCGACCAAATGATATAGTTCAAAACTGCCAAGACCTGTAGACTTGGATAATATCCTTGCAGAAGCATCTCTCTGGCCATCACCTCTCTTCTCAAATGACCTTTGTTGGACTAAGTGTAACAGCCGACGCAATAATTGATCAATTTGTGCCCATTGTTTCTTCGCAAATGTCTTACACACACCATGGTCGATTTTCCTTGAAGACAGGCAATTTATGTCCCAACCTGAATATGAGCTATATCCTCTGCCTGTATTGATTTTTAAGAGTCGTGCTATGCTGGCCGCATCATCAGTACATCCAACACTGCTGCAATCAATCCTTACATTTTAGACTGGAAGAATTACAAACCACACAAACACGTCACGGCAGCGCCAGTTCTCATCCAATCTGGAATGTTTTCCACGACAGCAATACAGATCAGAAAACAGAGAAAGACATCGGGGAAGCTGATCATGCCCTCAGAGATAGTCAGATCCAATGAATGTCACATGTCAAACAGAGGCAAGAGAGGGACTGGTACATAAAACAAACTGGGCGACCACGTATATTAACTGCCATTAGAAGTAATATCTCTGTTGAATTAGATCAGAGGCACAGGGGCTTGAGGCATGCCTTGCAGGGGTGTGGGTGTGATTCTATCAGAAGTCAAAGGAGCACATAACCCGATAATAAAACACCCCCGAGTAATGCCCCAGTCTAATAAAGTATATACCGCGGAGAAAAATCATTTTTCTCTAAGGTATACATTAAAAGATCGGGGAATTACTCGGGGGGGGGGG
>NMRB01002228.1:40725-82259 GCA_002633025.1 Notospermus geniculatus
AAATATGCGAATGTAAACACTGGGGACGAGGTTCCAGTAAAAATTTGTTAAAATGGGTTAATGACGTTTTCAAATTCAGTAGGTCAAGATGTACATTTTGTACTATTCCCATTGATTTTGAAGCGGCAGATTTTGCAGAATGCGCCTCCGAAGTTTGGCTGTCTAATGCATTTCCCATTAAACTAAAATCCGTCTTTTGCCTTTTTCTCAAAATGCTGCTTGATATCGATGACCAACTGTCATGGCGCCACAACAAACCCCGCGAGCCATTCACTTTAATTTTAATTTCATTACTGCAGGTTACTTGTTTAGACTTCTTTTTGTTTAGCTAAAGGTTGTCGAAGCCGTGGATTGAAAATTTGTTTTGGTACATGTGGTAGACGCAGGAGCTCAGGAAGGGTTCAGATCTCACTCTCAGTGGAATGGCTGGCGACGACACATTTTTGAGGTGTTGCTGGTTGTGAAAGTTCTTGAAGAGGTCTGGAATTTTTCTCCTACCATAAGGTCTGAAAGAGCCCACCAATTTGTTTTAATATGGCAGTGGTTTGTTGAGATGTCTAAGGAAGTAAGAAATGAAAGTGGAAAATAAGAAGCAGGAAATTTTGAATTCATCCAGTGGTAATTAGTTATTTGAAAGGGGAAAACAAACTTTGTTACCGTTGCTACCCTAATTACGACACGGCTTTACTTTTAATCACCTTCTCATCGCATCACCTGCCACTGCAGTCAGAAACTCACGCCATTGGAATGTCGCAGTGAATGAACATGAGTAGAGAAATTAAAATTTTGCTAATTGTTTCATCAGATGTTGCTGGGTAATTTAATTATGGTTTTTGACACATCTGTGATTAGTGTCAGTGCGATTTTGCAATAAAAGGGAAGATTTTCAGTCTGGAAATCATTCGAATTCCAGATTCCAAAGAAGTCACGACAGTCTACGCTACATCACGAAAAAAGTCCACGAGTTTCCAAAAGATGGTGCCGAATAGCCCCAAAAGCAAGATCCAGGCGGGAACTTCCACTCAAAGATAAAGTCAAATTGACCAAGGCAGCTGGGACAGTAAAGGCAAGTCGTATTGGCAGCTCACAGAGGGATTTCGACATTGACAAGACACAGGTTTCTACGCTTCTGAAGAGAAAGGCCGAATATCTTGATGCATATGAAAAGAATGCGCCTTCAGAGAGAAAGAGACTGAAAGTTGCAAATGAGTTGCAAGAAATTGATGACCTGATCTGGAAGTCTTTTCAACAGGCAAATTCACACAGCCTTCTTGTGTGTCTGGCCCGATGATCCAAGAGAAAGCAAGACAGTTCGCTATTGGTTTAGGGAAGGAAGACCTCAAGGCATCGAATGGTTGGCTGGAGAAGTTCAAACACAGGCACAACATCAATCAAGCCACGATATGTGGTAAAATTGAAAGTGTGGATGACAGCGTTGTAGAAGGATGGAAGAAAAAACTCCCAGAACTGGTGGCCGGTTATGACCCCACAGACATTTTTAACATGGATGAGAGTGGCTTGTTTTTTCATGCATTTTTTGCCATCAAAGACACTCAAGAGTACGGGGAGAATGCAAAGGGGCAAGAAGTCAAAAGACTGCATCACTGCTTCCTTCTGTGTGAATCTAAATGGCGAAAAGACACTCATCATTGGGAAGTCAGCTAAACCAAGATGCTTTCGGAATCTTTTGAAACGAAATCGTCCAGTTGATTGGGACAGTAACAAGAAAGCGTGGATGACATCAGACATCTTCTGTCGCTGAGTGAAGGCATTCGACTCGAGAATGAGAATCCAGCGGAGGCACGTTTTGCTGTTCATAGACAATGCACCATCACATCCCAAAGATTTCCGCCTGTCCAACATAAAGATCGTCTTTCTACCGGCAAACATGACATCAAAGCTACAGCCCCTCGACCAAGGAATCATCGCTGCTATCTAGAAGAACTACAGACGTCGTTTGCTCCAGGCTGTTCTTCTTCACATGGACAAAGGGGACGACATTTCCAAGATAAACCAACGTGTTTCTGTTCTCAACGCATGTGAGTGGGTCAAGGCTGCTGTCCGTGAAGTCAAACCATTAACAGTCAACTCATAGCTGTCTTGTATGCTTGAAATATCTGTCCGTAACTATTTACACCAGGGCCAATAATGCCTCGGCTTCGGCCCTGGTTACTATTGTAACTTTATTTTTGATAAATAAATTACATCGTCATCAACAGTCAAGTCATGTCTCGCGAAGTGTGGCTTTACCGATGAAGTCATCGATGACGATCCGGAGGATGACGTTCCGCTCACCTAGCTCATACAAGAAGCCCAGGCTCACTTCGGTATCGATGACATAATGGATGCAGACGATTACATCATTGCCAACGGTGAAGAAGAAACTGGAGCGACTGAACGACAAAATGCTTAGGGATGAGAAATATCGTGAGGATTACGCAGCATTTATTAAAGGGCCTCTAGAGGCAGCTTTTTAGTGCATATATTGATATGATTAACAGAGAATTGATGGCATGAGGATCCAACTAAGGGCATCATTTTTTAAGTAAAATTTCATCAACGTCAAAATATGATCCACAATTCATGAGTTCGTGGTTACTAGCGCCACCTGTTGTATAGTCGCAGTACTGTTAGTAGCCCAATAGCAAGCTGCCTAGAGTCCCTTTAAAGATCTTATGGAGCAAGGACACGTTGAACAGGTGCCACTCTGACGAGTTGAACAAGAAGGATGAAGTGTGGTACATACCCCACCATGGGGTTTATCACTCCCGTAAACCTGGTCAGATGTACGCCAAATGGCACATGCGAGATCATTTATCTCCACCACGGACATCAAAGACATCATCATCAGGAAACTAAAAAAACAATCAACGTTTTCTCACGATTTTCAGGATGAATCTTTTGAACTCAGAGCCATAACCTGAGAAAATGTGGCTTCTTGACAGCCTAATTTGAGCACAATGTCCGTGACAGATTGCCTACAACCTGGTGAAACCGTGAACCATCAAGGTTTAAGCACAGCTGATGACGATGGAAATTGGCTGAATTATACAAAATGCCCGTAGCTTGAATCCAATTAGTTCTTCTGTTCGCCTAATACCTGAGTAGGATCTTGTGCATTGACTGTACATGTACAGTCCTTCAAAAAAGTAAATGGACACAGAAAAATCGAATTTTCTCAAAAAGAGCTGGTGATAAATCCATGCAGTTTGAGGCATTTGAGGACATTTTTGTTGTGCATCATGATATCTACAACTTGGAAATTTGCCACTTTATCCACATGTAATAGTGACTTTTGTTGATTTACAAATTCCGCACTACATTAGGGTCTATTCTAGAAGCTTCCTTAACTGTAAGGTTTACCTTTAGCTATTGTTCGCAGGGCAGAATACCAAAGCTTAAAGTGGACCTTACAGTTAAGGAGGCTTCTAGAATACGGGCCTAGGTTTCTGGGGCCCTTTACTCTGAGAACAAGGTCATGAGACCAAACCCAGTCAGTTCCACCGTCACATCATTGTAATGTTGGTAAGGCAGCACCTGTTCTCCTGTATGTCGTTGACATCAATGATGTAGGCCTACATGTACGTCTCAGTGGTACATTTGGAGATTCCGTAGTGAGTACGCAGTTTTCGCAACTAAGATCGACTGGTATGTTTCACTGATGAATCAACGAGTTAAAAGGGGATACGTGGTCAAATTCTCATCAACACATTTACCCAATTTAAACATGGATATGTAGTGAAGAAGGAATCCCTCATGATAGTGAGACTTCAATGAGCTTTTAAAGCCCCACTGTATTGAATTTTACGATATTTTCAAAATGTTAGGAGAATGCAAACAGAGGTCTCATAGCTCGTGAAGGTCACCAAAATGCTTGCCTGATAGGTATTTCAGAGAATCAAGGCCTAGTTTTCAGCACACATTGAAAAAACTGCAGGGAGAGCTCTAATGTATTCAGACAGAGCGTAGTACATTTTACACTACACTGACGTCAAGAATCGCGGCGATGCTTTGCGTTTTTCAGATTCAATACAGTGGGGCTTTAATTTAGGTGAGACTTCAGTAATGAGCTTATGAAGCTTTGTAGTGCTTTCCACTCTTATTCAGTCTCCAAACGCTTCACGTTATTACCTCCGGGAACTTGAGGAGTAGCTTGTCACAGTGCACCACTCGATCATTTCAAACCAGTTGAGAATACAAAGCGGCAACTCGGCCGGGAATCGGGTGTCTTACTTCCATAATAAGTAGAGACCAAAATCGATCATCATCACATGCCAAAGAGGTGCCCCGAGCACACTGCCGCCATTATTAAGAAGCCACGANATTTTTATTTTTATTTCGACCTCCCAGCTTACTTTTCCAAGAAACAGATCCGTAAAACAAGTAATTAAATAACTAAGGCCTTATGAAGCTTTGTAGTGCTTTCCACTCTTATTCAGTCTCCAAGCGCTTCACGTTATTACCTCCGGGAACTTGAGGAGTAGCTTGTCACGGTGCACCACTCGATCATTTCAAACCAGTTGAGAATACAAAGCGGCAACTCGGCCGGGAATCGGGTGTCTTACTTCCATAATAAGTAGAGACCAAAATCGATCATCATCACATGCCAAAGAGGTGCCCCGAGCACACTGCCGCCATTATTAAGAAGCCACGATGTCATTTAGTCATGAAGATGTGACGAACTCAGCAGTAAGTATTTGAATGAGGGACATTGCCCACCATTTGTGATGGATGATCCCGGTCTTGGTTAATCAAATTCACAAATTATCTCTTGAGGTATGATATAAAGGTTAGTGATAAAACCCGGAATGAAACGAAACGAAATGAAATCATCGAAATGAGAGTCGCAAGGAATTTGAGAATTAACGTAGGCCTAATTAAGTGTCTTTATGTTGCAGACGTATGCTTCTGCCTTGAGACTGACGTTTTTTCGACATCCCACACAAAATCAAATTGAATTATTATTTTAAAATCAATCAGAATCATTATTTATGAAATTCCCTTCGGTGCTCCTCAAGTTACCGCCAGTTTTCGTTCTTTTGTTCTTCGTCATTGACGTCGTTTTATGTGTTGACGTTGCGTCATGAAAAAATCAGCTGTACATTTTTCTACAGGAAAAAATGAGATAAAGACGTTGCCGTTATCGCCATCCTACCTCTTTATTTTATGGAAAAAAGCAAAGAAATTGCAGAAATTTTCATCTGCGACAAGATGGTGTAAATTTTAATGTCATGCGTCCGAAAAATAGGGTTTATTTCACGCCAGAAGTTAATGGAAATGACTGGAAATCACGTTGAAAAAAGAAACCTCGGTCACATCGATCACAGCGCCACGTTGTGACGTAAGTTCGTCCGGTTCCTCATAAGACAATAAAACGAAAGTAAATTGATGCAAAACATGCCCATTTCGATGATTTCATTTCGTTTCGTTTCGTTCTGTGTTTTATCACTAACCATGTGACGGTGAGTAAGAAATCTGGGCAAGTGCAATCCAGCACTGATTACCCACATCCCCACATCACTTCATAGATCACTATATAAGTTCTTTGGTTTTTCTGAGTTTTTGAAGACAATGCGAATGATATCTACCAGACTACATATCCCTCACATACATGCAGTAATCGCTTCATTTATACATAAAATTTAATCTGTGAAATGACAGCTAAATGATCGATAAGGAACTACACGCAACATAATAACCAGACGCCAAGTTCGGGTAACCCTGCCTGGTATGTATTTTCATGACTGGGTACCGGTATAATGAATCCCAATTTGCATCTCAATATCAAATTATACTCAAACAAGGAACAAGAACGGGAGAACTACACAGGATGAGCGAAAGCAATCACATTTCATTCCGATTCACTTAACCAGTTGGGGAATTTCTGCAAGAGATTGGGAAATGAAAATGCATTGGGTATATGGCTCACCAAAATTGTATTGCGATTCCTTAGCCAGGATATTTGTTTATTGAATCGGATTGAGTGATTTGGGGAGGGGGTTGATTTAAAAATTGAAACAGGCCTGGTGCCGACAGGGTTCTGTAGAAGTTTCATGATGTTGACATTGACTTAGATGCACACAGCATTCGAAAAGAAATGAAATGGTCCATGGACCATGTGCTCACCTGTTGTACATATTAGTGTAATGACAGAGGGCGGTACATCAGTTATGAGCAATCGTGGTCAAGTCATTCCCGAGTTACAGGACTTTTGATGATTTATGCCACCTGGCAGACATACTGGATGTTCGATTGGGCCGAGACTTCACATGCACATAAAAGGTCATTTAGAGGGAGCCACATATTAGCACATTTGAGCACTCTGGGTCAAGTAATTCCTGAGTTAAACCACTTTGATGATTTTCGGGTTATGCCACCTGGTGCCATATTGGATGTCCAATCGGGCCGAAACTTTATGTGCATATATAGATTATCTAGAGGGAGCCACATATCAAATTTGAGCACTGTGGATCAAGTCATTCCTGACTTTAGCACTTCGATGATTTTCGGGTTATGCCACCTGCTGGCCATATTGGAAGTCAAATCAGGCCAAAATTTGACGTGCACCTAAAGGTCATCTAGAGGGAGGTATATATCAAGTTAGAGCACTCCGGGTCAAGCCACCCCTGAGTATAGCACTCAGATGATTTTCAGGTTACGCCACCTGGTGGCCATATTGGATGTCCGATCGTGCCGAAACTCAGTATTTTTGAAGGTACCCCTCTAATACACATTTGTGCAAGATATGAAGTCGCTCAGTGAAATAATGGTGAACCATGACAGGTTCGTTACTTTTATACAACTTTGACCTCTGTGACCCTGAAAAGTAGGTCAAATCAAAAACCCATTACATATGTTGTGTATCCTAAATAGATACAACTATGATAAAAATTTGGAGATGATCCAGTTGTTAGTTCAGGAGTTATTGCACTTTTTGGGGTTTTGGAGGCCAAGCCAAGAATCGAATCGGACCGAAACTTGGTGTCATAGGTCATCTGACCTAGGGGTATATATGTACCAAGTTTCAGATCAATAGCTCCAGCGGTTACGAAACGTGGCCTGCTAACGGACGACGATGACGGACGACGGACGCTGACCCACGACAAGAGCTCACCCCAGGTGAGCTAAAAACTGGTACCGTTATGAAAATAACGTCACTTCGTGAACACACAAAAACATTGTATGAAAATGCTGGGCAAAAGCTAAGATAAATTGTGGCTGTAACAAGGAGTCTGGGGTCTGCTTAATTTGACTGTCCAATCCCAGCTTGGTATCTTTATTCCATTATTCCAAGAAAGACGACATCACAAATAGAGATAGTCAACGCATAGTAATGAGGGCATCAGCCATTGGAGGCAATAAAGTGGTGTTTACATGAACAGTGGCAATGAATAGAGATGAGCGTGGAAGTAGGATCCAGATCATGACGAGCCTCTGGGCATAGGATGTGAATTGTGCACAACATAGCACTGTGGCTGGCAAACCACAGAGGTTACCGGTATATGGATACAGATTTTTTAGACAACAAACAATTCTTTTGAAATAGCCCCACTGTATTGAATTTGAAAAACGCAAATCATCGCCGCGATTCTTGACGTCAGTGCACGACGTCACAACATCAGCGTAGTGTAAAATGCACTGCGCTCCATCTGAGTACATTAGAGCTCTCCCTGTCGTTTTTTCTAACGTGTGCTGAAAACTAGGCCTTGATTCTCTGAACTGCGTATCAGACAAGCATTTTGGGGACCTTCACAAGGCTATGAGACCTCTTTGTGCTCTCTACCAACATTTTGAAAATATCGTAAAATTCAATACTGTGGGGCTTTAACGGGGTTCCACTGTAAAAACAATTTTATCTGACTTTAGCCATGCAGGGCTCTCACTGGCGTTTTCAGTAGAAGGGTCAGAGATTTCTGTATATTTTTGTTCTGGAGTCAGCCCTCAGAATCAGAGGTCAGCCATGGTCATTAAACAACATTGGGTGAATCTTCACGCATCGCACTGACTCCTGCTGGTTTTTATTGTGCTTCAGACTACGCACTTTGTGCGTATTTCGAGACTTCGGGTCATTGAGAGCCCTGGCCATGGTAAAGTTTCCTAATCAAACAAGAGAACTCAATTCCAGGCTTTATGACGACCTAACTATTTGAATCGCACTCACAAATTCAGGTGATTAAATCTTCAAATGGTAAAATCTTCAAACAAAGTGATGTGCAGTATATATTCCAATAAATCTGACTTTCATATGCACCACTGGAAAAGGCCAAAGGTTTGAGATGACACATATCATTGACTTTGTTGTGGATGGGAAAATTTAGTTGCCCACTGAGGAAATTACGGATTGCTCAGGAGCTTCTTATCTAGAGTATGATAATTAAGACTAAGAGGCAAGCCGACTGCAAGCCTGGGTGTATAAACTTTGCCCAGCAGGGTAAGTCTATTAAGGAAACAAGAGCAACACAGAGCGTGGCATGTACCCCCCGACTGGTATGAATATTTGTGGGCATAGCCCAGATGGTACATTTGAGGAAGCGGTGGTGCTGGTCATTAAAAGGAACCTAATCCCTCATAGAGACACACTCGCAAATGAAATGGTCCATGGACCATGTGCTCACTTGGGTGAATGTACCAGAAGAACAAATGACCTATGTTAAATCGAAATGTTCCAGGGCAAGCCCTGAGTTCCAGAGTAATACGTGATATTTTCGCGACGCTAAATGTTCGCGATTTTGGTGATCTACGAATTCGCGACGAATAAATATTCGTGATTGGAACCCTTCAGCTTCAACAGAATAATAAGAAGAGTAATTTTCGCGCGATTTATGTTCGTGTTTTGACCCTTGAACGCGACAATCGCGAAAATAAAACGCACGCGAAAATTTCACGGTTTACAGTATGGGCAAAATTTCAAGGTCAAAATCTTCTGGCTTGAGTAATTTATGACATTTGTGCCAAAGTCCAGCAGTACAGTTGGAAGATACTAGGTCAAATAACCACGAAACGTGCCAACCAAATGGCAAAATTTTTAACTTTGACCTCTGTGGCCTGGAAAAGTAGGTCAAATCAAAAACCAGTTACATATGTCATGTATCCTCATCAGATGCATCGATGATAAAATTTGGAGACGACCTGCTCCTTAGTAAATAGGAATTTTTGGAGTTTGAGTTGTCATTTTGGCCATCTTGTGGCCAAGCAAAGAATCGATTTGGACTGAAACTTGGTCTCAGTAACTCAGCGTAGTGTAAAATGTACTGCGCTCCATCTGAGTACATTAGAGCTCTCCCTGTCGTTTTTTCTAATGTGTGCTGAAAACTAGGCCTTGATTCTCTGAACTGCGTATCAGACAAGCATTTTGGGGACCTTCACAAGGCTATGAGACCTCTTTGTGCTCTCTACTAACATTTTGAAAACATCGTAAAATTCAATACTGTGGGGCTTTAACGGGGTTCCACTGTAAAAACAATTTTATCTGACTTTAGCCATGGTAAAGTTTCCTAATCAAACAAGAGAACTCAATTCCAGGCTTTATGACGACCTAACTATTTGAATCGCACTCACAAATTCCGGTGATTAAATCTTCAAATGGTAAAATCTTCAAACGAAGTGATGTGCAGTATTCCAATAAATCTATGCACCACTGGAAAAGGCCAAAGGTTTGAGATGACACCATTGACTTTGTTGTGGATGGGAAAATTAGTTGCCCGCTGAGGAAATTACGGATTGCTCAGGAGCTTCTTATCTAGAGTATGATAATTGTGAGAGATTGAAAGATTTAAATTTCCCGCCAATTGTAATTCCGGATGTTGGATTCAATAGGAAGATGTGATGACGTCACGTATTATGGTAGTTCGGAACCGCTGATTCTGAAGATTTCGCTTTATGCTTTCCCTCGCTTTATTGCTAAGAAATCAACGATGAATTATGTATAAGTTTCCTAAGTTTTACTCAAAATCTAGGACTCCTGTGGAATTTGTTATCATTCAGCTTCGAAGCCGAGAGTCCGAACCATCCGTAAGTGTTCTGGACGCAAGGGCCCAACGCGCCGCGTAGCGGTCAACAGCGAAGCTAGCCAAAGACTTGTCACGGGTCAGTCAATAGAACTGGACTCATAGGAAATATGCAGCTAATGTTCAGATGGAATATACCAGACGGTTGGTTCACGTTTTTAGTGGCTGTGAACGTAGATGGATACATTATGTAGCGATATACTGACAGATTTGCTGGGGACTTGCTCTGTGGTTGGTTGTTGTAAAATGCGATTTTTGTAAGATTATTCTGATTTGTGACGTCATTTTCTATCATCATGAAAATATGTTGAGTAGCTGGGAGATATTTATAAACATTTATTGAGCAGCCGCTATCATGAGTTGGCCGGCTGGCGCATCGGTAGAGCATCCGGCTATGAATCTGGGGTGCCGGGTTCGAGCCTTGCGATAGGCAATTTTTTTCGCGTGTCGTTTCTCTGTTTATTTTTTTTGCTGAACACTTTCAGTCGCAGGACGAACATCTCCCCAGCCCTTCCTTTCCCTACAAATCTGCATTTGCTAATAAATACTTATAACCACAGATCCCTGTCAGCTGCCCCTGCATTCAGAGAGACTTTCACTAAGTCTCTCTGAATGCAGGGGCAGCTGACGACCTTCGACATTCCCCTCCCAGTCACCAAAAATATCAACACCCCAACTAACGTTCAAGACTACTGGGTTTGTAGATGTTAAGCCAAAATGGGGTAAATTTCTGTAGTTTGTGAGAGTGGCCTCGAGACTAGTTCAGATGGTGTAACAGGAGGAAGAGTCACGAAGATTTGCTGTATTGCAGTCCAACTTAGGGTTGTAAATTATGTATTTTTCAGAAAACCACAGCTTACACAGTTTACTCAGTACCTGAGTACCAGCCCACGAGCCTACTTCATGAGAAGGGTTGTAAATTATGTATTTTTCAGAAAACCACAGCTTACACAGTTTACTCAGTACCTGAGTACCAGCCCACGAGCCTACTTCATGAGAATGTTCAAGTTCATCAATAAATATGAAGATTGTGTGTATTGGACAGAGACTTCTTTCGCTTAGTTTTGTGACAAGTTCCACAATAATTAAGACTAAGAGGCAAGACGACTGCAAGCCTGGGTGTATAAACTTTGCCCAGCAGGGTAAGTCTATTAAGGAAACAAGAGCAACACAGAGCGTGGCATGTACCCCCCGACTGGTATGTTGTTTGTGGGCATAGCCCAGATGGTACATTTGGGGAAGGGGTGGTGCTGGTCATTAAAAGGAACCTAATCCCTCATAGAGACAAACACTCGCAAATGAAATGGTCCATGGGCCATGTGCTCACCTGGGTGAATGTACCAGAAGAATAAACGACAAATGTTAATTCGAAATGTTCCAGGGCAAGCCCTGAGTAATATGATTATGGGGGCAAAATTTCAAGGTCAAAACATTCTCGCTTGAGTAATTTATGACATTTGTGCCAAAGTCCAGCAGTACAGTTGGAAGATACTAGGTCAAATAACGTTCCAACCAAATGGCAAAATTTTTAACTTTGACCTCTGTGGCCTGGAAAAGTAGGTCAAATCAAAACCCCGTTACATATGTCATGTATCCTCATCAGATGCATCGATGATAAAATTTGGAGACGACCTAGTCGTTAGTAATAGGAATTTTTGGAGTTTGAGTTGTCGTTTTGGCCATCTGGTGGCCAAGCAAAGAATCGATTTGGACTGAAATTTGGTGTCATAGATCATCTGACATCATAGAGGTTTATAAAATGTACCAAGTTTCAGATCAATAGGATCAGCAAAACGTGCCACCAAAATGGCAAAATCTTCAACTCTGACCATGACCTTGATAAGTAGGTCAAATCCATTATATATGTCATGCATCCTCATTAGATGCACTTAAAATAAAAATTTGGAGACGATCCAGTCATTAGTTCTGGAGTTACTGCACGTTTTGTCTTTTGGGGTTTTGGCTACCTGGTGGCCAAGCCAAGAATCAAATCGCACCAAAACGTGGTGCCATAGGTCATCTAACGTAGCGGTATATATGTACCAACTTTCAGGTCAAAAGCCCCAGTGGTTACGAAATGCGCCACAAAAGGCAAAATCCTGATCTTTGACCTCTGTGACCTTGAAAAGTAGGTCAAATTAAAAACCCGTTAAATGTTATGTATCCTCATTAGATACATCTGTGATAAAAATTTGGAGATGATCCAGCCATTAGTTCAAGAGTTATTGCACTTTTTGTGTTTTTGGTTTTGGCCACCAGTCAAGATTTGAATCAGACCAAAACTTGGTGTCATAGGTCAGCTGACCTAGGGATATATGAACCAAGTTTCACATCAATAGCCCCAGTGGTTACAAAACGTGCCCTGCTAACGGACGACGGACGCTGCACCATCATAATACATGTAGCTCACCCCCCGTGAGCTAAAAAGTCACTTCGGCATATTTTTTTCTAGTCACTTCTCCTTATGGGGTTAACACAAGCAGCTTTGATCAGCCTATTTCCGGTGCAAATAAAAGCTGATATGTAGGAGTTACCAAGGCATAAAGAGCTTACATATCCAGTATGTATGGTTTCCGCAAGCCATGGGAATTAGTGTCATCTTTCTCTGGCTGGGAGATGAAAGACNCTCACGAGTGAGCTAATGATCCTTCGAAAGCTGAAGGCACTATCCATCTGACAAGGAAAAATTACATATTTTCGTTTCGGCCCCCTAGTGGCAAAGTGAAGAACCTGACTGCGGCAAAATTTCGTGTGCAAGTCACCACAAACTAGAGTTACATACATACAAAGTTTCAACACGATAGCTCAAGTCATTCTCAAAATACAGGCCTTTGAATATTTTCACAGAACGCCCCCTACTGGCCAAAGTAGAAATCGAATCGCACCCAAAATCGAACTTGACCTAGATTTTGTGGTCATACACACCCATATGCAATATGAAAATGATCCGTCAAAAACTGAAGGCGCTATCCATCTGACAAGGGAAAAGTTTACAGACACACGCACGCACGCACGACAGACCACCACTGAAGACGCCAAGCACAGCATAAGCCCTTTTGGCCTATGGGCCAAGCGGGCTAATAACATGCCAACCAAATGGCAAAATTTTTAACTTTGACCTCTGTGGCCTGGAAAAGTAGGTCAAATCAAAAACCCGTTACATATGTCATGTATCCTCATCAGATGCATCGATGATAAAATTTGGAGATGACCTAGTCGTTAGTAATAGGAATTTTTGGAGTTTGAGTTGTCGTTTTGGCCATCTGATGGCCAAGCAAAGAATCAATTTGGACTGAAACTTGGTGTCATAGATCATCTGACATCATAGAGGTTTATAAAATGTACCAAGTTTCAGATCAATAGGATCAGCAAAACGTGCCACCAAAGTGGCAAAATCTTCAACTCTGACCACGACCTTGATAAGTAGGTCAAATCCATTACATATGTCATGCATCCTCATTAGATGCACGTAAAATAAAAATTTGGAGACGATCCAGTCATTAGTTCTGGAGTTACTGCACTTTTTGTCTTTTTGGGTTTTGGCTACCTGGTAGCCAAGCCAAGAATCAAATCGGACCAAAACGTGGTGCCATAGGTCATCTAACGTAGCGGTATATATGTACCAACTTTCAGGTCAAAAGCCCCAGTGGTTACGAAATACGCCACAAAAGGCAAAATCCTGATCTTTGACCTCTGTGACCTTGAAAAGTAGGTCAAATTAAAAACCTGTTAAATGTTATGTATCCTCATTAGATACATCTATGATAAAAATTTGGGAGATGATCCAGCCATTACATGTAGTTCAGGAATTATTGCACTTTTTGTGTTTTTGGTTTTGGCCACCAGCCAAGATTTGAATCAGACCAAAACTTGGTGTCATAGGTCATCTGACCTAGGGATATATGAACCAAGTTTCACATCAATAGCCCCAGTGGTTACAAAACGTGCCCTGCTAACGGACAACGGACGCTGCACCATCATAATAGCTCACCCCCGTGAGCTAAAAAGTCACTTCGGCATATTTTTTTCTAGTCACTTCTCCTTATGGGGTTAACACATACAGCTTTGATCAGCCTATTTCCGGTGCAAATAAAAGCTGATATGTAGGAGTTACCAAGGCATAAAGAGCTTACATATCCAGTATGTATGGTTTCCGCAAGCCATGGGAATTAGTGTCATCTTTCTCTGGCTGGGAGATGAAAGACGATCACAGCACTTTTAGGGGAATCACCTGCGCCGAATCTGGCATGGATGAAGGTTTGAAAAGGGAGTTGTTGTTTCTGGGAGGAGTACATGTATGTGCAACAAGTGGGTATGATCAATGTGGCAAAGAGCTGTAACAGGAACGCGGGACACAATGGGCCATATTCATAAAGAGTGTTTAAGACTTAGACACGTGTAACTTCACTAAATGCACACACTTTCACCATGCATTTGACGAAGTTACACGCGTCTAAGTCTTAAACACCCTTTATGAATATGGCCCAATATCTTTTTCTGAAGAACAAATACTCTATGATTATCAATGATACAATACAACCATAACCTGGACAGGAACACTATTAGTCTCAGTAACTGGGACTCTGATGCTGCGCTTTTGCTTTTACAAACTGACATCTACATAGCACGCATACAGAGTCTCAGCTTGCCCCCATTCCCTGCACTTCCGCACTGAATTCGATGCGGGAACTGTATGTAGCAAGTTTCAGATAGATAGCCCCAGCGGTTACGAAACATGCTGCTAACGGACGATGGACACCGCGTGATGACTATAGCTCGCAGGTGAGCTAAAAGTCTTTTTCAGACTTTATAAAGATCTGTAGAAACTGGTTTCAATTCCCATTCCTATTGCTAAGCATGGAGAAAGCATACAGAACCTTAATATCTACAATTGTTGTGGTGGTTTTATGAATGTCCCACAATTGGCTTCAAACTGGATCTTTCCATTTTTCAGCGAGCTACTACATGACTAGCACGAGATACATGTAGATCAGAAAAACACCAGAAATGCAGTAAGTTTTTGGTGAATGCCTTGAAATGAAGACAAACCTTGACTATACAGAATACTGAAATCCAATGCTGGTGGACAAAATGATATCACTTATTTCCAGTTCGACCAAATTCAACACTCTGAATCAAAACACGCCGATTTCTGAATCATCCAGTTTAAGAGTGAGCCTCTCTTGGTCCCATGTTCTTTTGCTGATGTATGTGAACCAATTACATCGATGATTGTGTTGGAAAACGTGTAATTTGTGATTTATCCAACTACTGAATGGTCCCGGCACAATGAATGGAAGGGTGTAGCGACATATTGATCTCCACGGATGCTCCGACACAGAGTTATCACATCTTCCGCAAGCCAGCGGAGCCCTGTCTATTAGACTATTGGTAAGCAAGGCACATTCAAGATCTCCAAGATACGAGTCACGGCAACCAATGAACAATGATTGATTGCAGTACCGAATTGTGAATTCAGCACATGCTAACGACGCTACGGAAGAAATCATGGCACTGTAAAAAATTTCGAGATATTCATGTGTTCAAGAAGAGCAGCACACTGGCATATGCCCCGAACCGATGGTACATTAGGGAAAGATGTGATGAGGTAATCAAAGATATCCAAAGAAAAGCACAAAGATCGACACATAAAATGATATAACACAAAGGTCGTCTCTGAATTTCGCAAATTTTCGACCCCAATTGGGGTCTACCTCAGGCACTTTCTAGAAGATCCAAGAAGTGAATCAAGGTAATCAAAGAAAAAAAGAAGAGTCAAACAAGCCTGATGGAGACAGGGCTCACTGAGGTCTCGCTCACCATTGGGGCACCAAGGCTACCAAGCAGCTTTACTCAGACGACGTCGATAATCTCATCATCATCTTCTACTGCATGTAAGGCTGACATTCATGACACCACATAAACTATACATTTTTGGAAAACTTGCAGCTCATGGAACAGTTGTGGACAATTTTCAAACTCCTCCAGCTCTGTATTGATTGCTGAAGATGCCAATTCCAAACCCCACACACGCCTTGAAAATGGCAAAACAACCTGTCTACAAAACAACATGTCTTAATTCTTGAATTATTCCCCTTAAACCACCACATTGTAAGGAGAGTGACCAAGAGAGAGAGTTCAGACAAATTCAGAGAGAATCAGAGATCCAGAGAATTCCAGTAAAACCAAGGAACACCGCCACACTGTGAGTTGTTGAAATGTGAGGCCAGGTGCGTTCACTTATGCGAGATACTGTATCTTTGTCATGTTCACTGGCGCAGGTCACATGATCAGTTGTCCAATCATGATAGCATGAGAGTGTCATGCAGCATTATATCAATCCACGTCGATAAGGTCGATGGCCAAAAATTCAACCGCAAGATCAATATTAAATTAAAATCTCTTTATTTGGCTTTATAATACTGACATTTGATAGTAGAAATCTCAGGTGAAAAGAGTATTAGACTGGCATGTCTTAGAATTTAATTATATTTCACGCCTTTTTGGACACATGGACAGGCTTTACATGTATTTAATTTACTTAAAACAGCAAACTACCCCATGCCCACTGAACCACAGAAGACAGGAGCAAATGTAAATTACATTATCTGAATTACATTCATAAATCTTGTAAATCTTAACACTGCTGTTCGTGCAGATGAAATCGGAACTTCACTGTATACATGCGCAAGCGTTGTTCTTACAATGCAAGACAGGGCGGTCTCGAGATCGCACTATGTTTGAGGCGGGGACCGTCTCAAAAGCCCCATCTTGAGAAGGGGCTGTCTCAAGATCATGCTCGAGCAGCCTTCCAGCTCAAGATTCAGAAGACGTTTTATTTTTGAACGAGACAGGGGGTTACTCAGTGAATAAGACGGGATCTGTTTCACACATCAATGAGACAATCTTTGCCTCAGGTTGGAGATGGTTATTTTTTTCTGTGTCTAGCTGGACCATTGAGATTGCGCTGGCCCCACACTACACTATCATCTCTCTAAGCAGAGAGGTGAAAATCAACAGAATTGCGTCAAATTTCCTCACCCAATATTCTATGACACTAACTAAATTTTTGTATTCACATCAAATTTTGTCGAGCACATGGGATTTTTAATCCACGTGTGCGCCAACATTTTCGGCCTAATTTACGACTTGACCTGCGCACCTACCCATCGTCCATCCTGCTCTAGCAGGGATTCCCAAGAAACCGTGACGACATCAGGTCGATGGAATTCTCCCCGCATGCTGATTGGTTGTAAATGTGCCACTTAATAAATTACACTGAGTAATAGATTACCAGCTACTTAATAAATTACACTGGTTCCCATCTTTGTTGCTCTACTCTCCGTTCCACAACTGACAGAGGAGCAGCAAAGATAGGAACAAGTCGAATAAATATGAAGCAATTTTAGCCAATCAGCACGCGGGGAGAATTCTTTCCAGCATTCTCATCTCATCTACCCGTTACACTTCCCTGAACGAGGCCCTAGCGGTTACCAATGCTGATGTTACTATAATATTGCAAATCATCGGGAGGCATGCGCAGCTTTGGTAAGAGCGTGACGAAGATGAGTTTGCTAAATTTTGGAAGAATCTGGCAAAAATCCCTGAAAATCAGCAAAACTGCAGGACCATTGAGCAAGTGTCAGAGACATACACGATAAGGGAACTCAACAAGTATATCTGCTGAGTATCAGTTTGTTGCGAGCCATGGTTTATGAGAAACGTGTATGAAACCAAGGGCCTCCCGGCCTAGCGAGAGTGGCCTCAGCCACAGCTGTGGATATTGTATTTTGTTTTTGCTGAACCACAGCCGTGGATATTGTCTGATAAGGCAGGGCCGTATTTAGTGGGGGCAGTTGCCCCCCCCCCCAAAAGCTAAATTCGGCCCTGTAAGGACAACTCTCCCAACCCACCTCACTACGCTGATATGAAATCAATCAGTCCAGCCGTTCAGCAGTTATATTATAGCCCAGAATACGAAACTCCATGATGTCCATCTGCCGGCCATATTGAACACCAAACCCCAAACAAAATTGGGCATCTCTCCAAACCCCACTATGCCACAGAAATATGAAATCAATCGGAGTTACAGTCCGAAATACAATAATGAAATAAACATTACAAAAGTTAGACACCAGGTGGCTCTTCTGAAAACACAAAACGTGCAGTAGGAGCTAATAAGTCATTCAGTTGACAAATAGGTGTCACTGCGCCCCAATTTAATGCCTTGCAGATCATTCTAGACTCGGGACCCAGTCGTTGTGTCGCTCCGGCCGCCGCACTACACTCCACAAACGACTGGGAAAGCAGGCTGCAAAATCAGCGGCTAGCGTACCGACGACCACAACAACGGATGTGAATGAGTTCAGCCAATCAGAAACTGCGTCTTCAACGGCCGTCGTCTGCTCTTTGCAAGATGTCAAATCAGCTGATTATTATCGCAACTTTCTTCGATGTCAAGGACGGTATCCTGGTGCCTAATTCGATGCTGTGTGCGATAAGCAGTACTTACGGATAAAAAAAATATCCTGCTTGGGGGCCTAGTGACTTTGAAAAGTTTCTAGACGGGCGAGAGGCTCTGGTAAATTTCATCAATAACAACCAATCAAAAGTGTGCCAGATTTCCCCTAGTAGATTGCTTTCGGGCAATTTCATTGGTCGAGATGGTCGTTGTGGTCGTCGGTACGCTAGCCGCTGATTTTGCAGCCTGCTTTCCCAGTCGTTTGTGGAGTGTAGTGCGGCGGCCGGAGCGACACAACGACTGGGTCCCGAGTCTAGATCATTCAGGCTTGATTTAGCACCAATCAGGAGAAATTCTTTTTGTATTGGCCTGCTGGAGCCATACTCCACGACAGCGTTGAAATTTTTTTGATAATTGGACAAGATTTTAACACTGGTGGTGATATCCCCCAGATATCGCCACCTAGCGTCAAGTTTGCACTAGAACTTTGCTGCCACTGCCGTCTTTTGGAATTAGCGCATACTGCTCATATAACTGATGTTCTATTCAACAGATCGTCAGAAATTTTTTACACTGTTAGACCTGCTGAAGACACACTAAGTGTCACCTCGATGTTAATGACCTATTTTTCTAGCTGACAGTTTCAAAATTTTATTTTTCAAGATGGAAACTGGCGGCCATATCTGAAACCTGACGAGACTAAAATTTGGCACAGGTAGATGATTCCTATACACATTGGCAAGGATGAACCATCCTAGCTTGAACAGCTATTGAGATACCGGCCATATTTTACTTTCAATCAGTCTGCGTCAGCCAGGGGCGACCGCCACGAAACTACGATAGTACTAACAGGGCCTAACAGAGAAATTCTGTAATGGTAAAAGCCATTGCCTACCTCTCTGTTAGACACTGTTAGTGCTATCGGAGTTTCGTGGCGGCCCGCCCAGGTCGCCAGCTGCGGTCCACTGATGACCCTTGGCTTTTAGCCATTCCTTGCTCAAATGGGGTTTTCATGACCGTAGCCTATGTGTTGCGGCACCCAGGCTGTGGAACTCTCTCCGTCGTTGGATGCGGGGCATAGTCAGGTGTCAAATGAAAAGTAAGTCAAATCAAAAACCCGGGATTTAGGTGATGAAGTCTCATTAGATGAACCTACCATAAAAGTTCTGTGATTCTAGTGTGCAGCGTTCAGGAGATATGGCCAAAAGAAGGTTTTCACAAAGTGTCCCCTACAGGCCAGAACATACTAGTAACTGCGCTAATTTTGGCCAGTAGATAGTTTATGCCATATAGGGTACATAGGCCTACACATGTTTCAAGATCCTGAGCCAAGCAATTATGAAACATGCCACCCCTGTTCACGGCATTAGTCTCCTGTCAGAGAGAAAGGCGAGCCAAAATGAGGAACGGCATCAGAGAAATTGTCTCCCTGCCACACTTATTATTAATACTCAGATTGTTGATTACCTGATAAAGATTACCTGATAATAATGATATCCTTTCACCTGACACTCGTCTTCAAATGTGCACATGCCTCTAGCCTGTCTCCATCCATGACAAACTCCCTCCAAAACTCACTTCCTGTTCCCACCCAGACCATGGGTGGTTGGTCTAACACTAGGCCTACATGTCATGGGCTGCTGGTCCAAACAACACTAACATGTTTATCATTACAAACATTGTTATAAACTAGTTGACAAAAACACTGCAGAAATTAAAGGTCCTTTCGTGATATCAATTAAAGGAAGTACGGTACGCCATCAATACGAGGGCGAATCAAAGCAGCCCTGCCAAGGGTGTTCTGATACCTTGCTGGAGCTTGGGCAAGACTTTGCTGGTGAATGGGTCATTTTGGGGTTGCCTTGCTTGAGCATCTGAAACGTGATCAACTTTCAAAGATTTGACTTCAAAAGTGGCCCGACTCCAATATCTTCACTGCTGATACTGACATTCAAATCGGCCTTAGACCCGTAACTGTATTGTTCTGCACAAAACCGCACAGTGCATAGGCCCTAATGTCATGATGTCTTCAGCGAAACGCTGTGGTCGGTCAGATAGCCTTGGCGGTAAAACACTAGACAATCAAACGGCAGACAGCGCGAGCACTGCCTGAGCAGATGATATTCAGCAAACCCGGGTGGGAAACGCAGTTGGTGACATAGGGGGACAATTTATTTGAAGAGCTTCACTTTTGGGGAAATGCGTGAGATTACACACAGCTCGCGGGAGTGCGGGAGAACATATGTAAATGCACAAGTCTCCGACAAAATGCGTGAGACTTACTTGGCAGGTCTGAATAAGTTTTGGCACTTTTGATCATAACTCATTAAGTTCTTGGTCTAGCTCAAATGTTCTTACATGATCATGAAGCTAGTCACACCCTGGTTTTTATGATATCAGGTTTGTTCATTTACAAGGCATATTTATTACCACAGGACACACTGAATAATGGTTATCTCAGGCTTGAGTCATGGGTCCCTCACCAACTGACCAAAGACCAGAAAGCAGAGAGGGTGAGAATCTGTGAACACTGGCTAAGGGCATTTGAACCAAATGGTCCTCGGAGGTTCTCAGATGTTGTCACTGGTGACAAATGTTGGATATCATTCTTTACGATGAAGGAAAAACAGCATAACCTGGTCTGGTTGACAGAAGACGAGCCCCACCCAATGGTGTTGAAGACAGGATTTCGTTCACTGAAGAGGATGTTCACAATTTTCTTCAATTCACAGGGCCCGGTTGTTGTTGAAATAATGCCCGAGAAGTCTACAGTTAGTGCCGAGTCTCACGCTGCCAAAAGTCGTAAAATTCATCAAAATGTCAGCGCTGTCCCGGAGACAGTCTCGAATCATCTTGCACCGTGACAATGTTTCTTCCCACACAACTCGTAAAACGAAAGCATTTATTAGGAAAATGGTCTTTTCTTCTGGCACATCCACCCTACTCACAAGACCTGGCCCCATGTCGCTTTTGATTGTTTCCAAAACAGAAGTCAAAGATTGCTGGAAGGCCTTTCTCCCGGATCCAAGACATTGCAAAAGCTGTCCACTCACAGGGGCGGATCCAGAATAATGAGAAAGAGGGGGCACAGCCAGCGCACATCATGGAAAGCCTCGGTCATATTTTAACATCTTTTCAAAATTTTGAAATTTCCCGGTCAATTTTAAAGATTTTCCACAAAATAGAGGGGGCACGGGCCAGGTGTGCCCCCCTTGGATCCGCGCCTGACTCAGAGTTGAAAACCATCCCTGCTTCTGAGTACAGGAATTGCTTTCAGCAATGGAGGATGAAGATGAAACACTGCATCGATGTGTAAGCAAGTTACTTTGAGGGAATGTAATTGACATTTCTAGTAAATAACGTACTTTCTCTGAAATAAACAGGTGTTGCCAAAACTTATTGATCTGTATTCAACAGCGGGCGGATCCAGGAATTTGGAATAGGGGGGGCCGGTCACCATCAGCCACAGACTGATGGAGTAGAGTTGCAAGGCACGGAGCCACAACGGGGTCTGGGGGGGCCTCCCCCTGAAAATTTTGAATTCCAGATGCACTTAGATACGATTTCCAAGCATCTGGGGGCATAATTTCCTCATCTATTTGCTCATTTTTTCAGAGTTAGTGACCCATTTTTTGTTGGTGTTCCAAAAATAGGGGGGGGGCCGTGGCCCCCTCGGCCCCCTCTGGATCCGCGCCTGTAACGAAATCGTACCATGCACTCTTGAATCAAGAGTGGATGGTACGATTTCGTTCCAGTTCCAACTCGAAACAAATTGAGATGTTCAGACTGCAGTTTCATTCTGCGTTGAGTCGTACCATTTTCTTCGATCCAGAAAAATTATATTAGTAGATCGAGTACTGTTTAACGTTGTTTTGAGATGCTTGAGGTGGAAACAGTTATTTTGGATCAAATGACACAAACCAAATTAATGGTGTTTCAAACTGTTTCGTGAGGCTAGTGTGAATGCAGTTGAAGGTTGCAGGCCAATCAACACAACTGGTTAATCCTCGGACTATAGACTAGCCTGCCCAAAATAAGTGGCAGGCAAAAATTAGTAGATCGGGTAAACTGTTCAAAGTTGTTTTGAGATGCTTGAGGTGGAAACAGTTATTTCGGATCAAATGACACAAACCAAATTAATGGCGTTTCAAACCGTTTCATGAGGCTAGTGTGAACGCACGTGAAGGCTGCAGGCCAATCAACACAACTGGTTAATCCTCAGACTATAGACTAGCCTACCCAAAATAAGTGGTTCATCGAAATCTGTAGGACATGTTTATATTTTTTTTTAATCTTTTGAGGAAATAGAATCGGTTCTTACGTATCAATGCACTGGTGAGAACTGAAGGACTTTGAACGATTATTCGGAACAGGGTATCTACGGTACAAGCATACATGTATATTGAAAGCAACAGCAACATGTACGTTTGTCATTATAATGTATGTAACTAACTTTTTTCTCACAATGTATTTTCTAAAATGTACTAATGGTACGAATAAAGTAAGTAAATAAATAAATGGTTAATCCATAAGTTGGATGCTGGTCATCAGCGTTACAAAAGTTTAAATGGTCAATCCGAGGCAGTAGGCCATCCAACCAGGGTTCTCCACTAGTAAACAGAACGGGCGTGGCGCCCGTTCTAAAACACAGGATTGATCTCAGCGCCAGGTCTAAAAATCCGCCGCCCGGTCAAAAAAAATCTCCGCCTGGTCAAAATTATTCACTTTAAATAACACTGAGGTTTTCCAAGCACCGACAAGAGCTAGATTTGCATTCCGAAATGCCGGGAAATCGCACTTCAGGGCTTCTAGATTTCAAATTTTTCTGGTTGAGGCCCCCAGACCCCCCCTGAGGACGCGCATGCGGCAGCGGCTTCCGATATCAGTAACCGTGTGACGTAAGTATAGCATTGACTAAATGCTCAAAAAGCAGATGCTTTACCTAGTAGCAGAAGCTGATAAGTATAAGCATTAGCTCAGGTTTTATGAATACCTGGCCTAGTATATGCTTAAAAATCTAAGTAAAAGCACATGCTTAACTTTTATGAATATCAGCCATGAACTTTAGCAAATGCTTTCCAGTATAGCATTGACTAAATGCTCAAAAAGCAGATGCTTTACCTAGTAGCAGAAGCTGATAAGTATAAGCATTAGCTCAGGTTTTATGAATATCGGGCCTAGTATATGCTTAAAAATCTAAGTAAAAGCACATGCTTAACTTTTATGAATATCAGCCATGATACTAAGTATAAGCACATGCTTCTGCTTAATTCTTGGTGAGATAGCAGATGCTAGCAAGCAGATGCTTCAAAGCACTTGCTAGTTTTTATGAATATCAGCCCATGTCTTAATTCTTGAATTATTCCCCTGAAACCACCACATTGGGTGATTTCAAAGTTGGTTTTAACACCGGTTTTACAATGCATTAAAGCATTGTAAAACCTGTCTTAAAACAAACTTTGAAATCACCCATTGTAAGGAGAGTGATCAAGAGAGAGAGTAGATTCAGACAAGTTCAGAGAGAATCAGAGATCCAGAGAATTCCAGTAAAACCAAGGAAGACCGCCACACTGTGAGTGTGTGGCGGTCTTAATTAACTGTTGAAATGTAAGGCCGGGTGCGCTCACTTATGCGAGATACTGTATCTTTGTCATGTTCACTGGCGCAGGTCACATGATCAGTTGTCCAATCATGATAGCATGAGAGTGATGCAGCATTATATCAATCCACGTCGATAAGGTCGATGGCCAAAAATTCAACCGCAAGATCAATATTAAATTAAAATCTCTTTATTTGGCTTTATAATACTGACATTTGATAGTAGACATCTCAGGTGAAAAGAGTATTAGACTGGCACGTCTTAGAATTTAATTATATTTCACGCCTTTTTGGACACATGGACAGGTTTCTTCTTTACATGTATTTAATTTACTTAAAACAGCAAACTACCCCATGCCCACTGAACCACAGAAGACAGGAGCAAATGTAAATTACATTATCTGAATTACATTATATCATAAATCTTGTAAATCTTAACATTGCTGTTCGTGCAGGTGAAATCGGAACTTCACTGTATACATGCGCAAGCGTTGTTCTTACAATGCAAGACAGGGCGGTCTCGAGATCGCACTATGTTTGAGGCGGGGACCGTCTCAAAATCCCCATCTTGAGAAGGGGCTGTCTCAAGATCATGCTCGAGCAGCCTTCCAGCTCAAGATTCAGAAGACGTTTTATTTTTGAACGAGACAGGGGGTTACTCAGTGAATAAGACAGGATCTGTTTCACACATCAATGAGACAATCTTTGCCTCAGGTTGGAGATGGTTATTTTTTCTCAGGTTGGAGATGGTTATTTTTTCTGTGTCTAGCTGGACCATTGGAGATTGCGCTGGCCGCACACCACACTATCATCTCTCTAAGCAGAGAGGTGAAAATCAACTGAATTGCGTCAAATTTCCTCACCCAATATTCTATGACACTAACTAAATTTTTGTATTCACATCAAATTTTGTCAAGCACATGGCATTTTTAATCCACGTGTGCGCCAACATTTTTGGCCTAATTTATGACTTGACCTGCGCACCTACCCATCGTCCATCCTGCTCTGGCAGCGATTCCCAAGAAACCGTGACGACATCAGGTCAACGGAATTCTCCCCGCATGCTGATTGGTTGTAAATGTGCCACTTAATAAATTACACTGTGTAATAAATTACCAGCTACTTAATAAATTACACTGGTTCCCATCTTTGTTGCTCTACTCTCCGTTCCACAACTGACAGTGGAGCAGCAAAGATAGGAACAAGTCAAATAAATATGAAGCAACTTTAGCCAATCAGCACGCGGAGAGAATTCTTTCTAGCATTCTCATCTCATCTACCCGTTACACTTCCCTGAACGAGGCCCTAGCGGTTACCAAAGCTGATGTCACTATAATATTGCAAATCATCGGGAGGCATGCGCAACTTCGTTAAGAGCGTGATGAAGATGAGTTTGCTAATTAATTTTGGTAGAATCTGGCAAAAATCCTGAAAACCAGCAAAACTGCAGGACCATTCAGCAAGTGTCAGAGACATACACGATAAGGGAACTCAACAAGTATACATGTATCTGCTGAGTATCAGTTTGTTGCGAGCCATGGTTTATGAGAAACGTGTATGAAACCAAGGGGCTCCCGGCCTGGCGAGAGTGGCCTCAGCCACAGCTGTGGATATTGTGTTTTGTTTTTGCTGAACCACAGCCGAGGATATTGTCTGATAAGGCAGGGCCGTATTTAGTGGGGGCAGGTGCCCCCCCCCAAGAGCCAACCAAAAAACGTGATTTTCATGCAGATTTTGGGCAAAAACANNCCAGGACCAAAAAGCTAAATACAGCCCTGTAAGGACAACTCTCCCAACCCACCCCACTGCGCTGATAGGAAATCAATCAGTCCAGCCATTCAGCAGTCATAGTCCAGAATACGAAACTCCATGATGTCCATCTGGCGGCCATATTTAACATCAAACCCCAAACAAAATCAGGCATCTCTCCAAACCCCACTATGCCACAGAAATATGAAATCAATCTGAGTTAGTCCAAAATACAATAATGAAATAAACACTACCAGTACACAAGTTAGACACCAGGTGGCTCTTCTGAAAACACAAAACGTGCAGTAGGAGCTAATAAGTCATTCAGTTGACAAATAGGTGTCACTGCACCCCAATTTAATGCCTTGCGGATCATTCAGGCTTGATTTAGCACCAATCAGGAGAAATTCTTTTTGTATTGGCCTGCTGGAGCCATACTCCACGACAGCGTTGAAATTTTTTTGATAATTGGACGAAATTTTAACACTGGTGGTGATATTCCCCAGATATCGCCACCTAGCGTCAAGTTTGCACTAGAACTTTGCTGCCACTGCCATCTTTTGGAATTAGCGCATACTGCTCATATAACTGATGTTCTATTCAACAGATCGTCAGAAATTTTTTACACTGTTAGACCTGCTGAAGACACACTGAGTGTCACCTCGATGTTAATGACCTATTTTTCTAGCTGACAGTTTCAAAATTTCATTTTTCAAGATGGCAACTGGTGGCCATATCTGAAAGCCGACGAGAACAAAATCTGGCACAGGTAGACGATAGGGCCTACATAGATACACATTTTAGGCAAGGATGAACCTTCCTAGCTTGAACAGCTATTTAGATACCGGCCATATTTTACTTTCAATCAGTCTGCGTCAGCCAGGTCGCAGGCTGCGGTCCACCGATGACCCTTGGCTTTTAGCCGTTCCTCGCTCAAATGGGGTCTTCATGACCGTAGCCTATGTGTTGCAGCACCCAGGCTGAACTCTCTCCCTCTTTGGATGCTCTGGCCGACACAGGAATCTTTAGGGGACAGCTCAAAACTTCCTTTTTTTAACACATTTTATGCTGTCTAGTTTGCTTTTTATTACACTTTCTCTCATCTTATGTACAGTCCTTGGAAAATGTCTCATCATTGTTTTAGCACTTTATTAATCAAATATTAAGTTATTATTATTATTAAAAAATATTATTACATTCGCAAAGGGCCCATTAATACACCTTCACATTAAATTAGAACAGTCTACATCAAATAGCCACGAAACATGCCACCCAGACGTTGAAATTTTGGACTTTGACCTCCGTGACCTTGAAAAGTAAGTCAAATCAAAAACCCGGGATTTAGGTGATGAAGTCTCATTAGATGAACCTACCATAAAAGTTCCATGATTCTAGTGTGCAGCGTTCAGGAGATATGGCCAAAAGAAGGTTTTCACAAAGTGTCCCCTACAGGCCAGAACATACTAGTAACTGCGCTAATTTTGGCCAGTAGATAGTTTATGCCATATACCGGTAGGCCTAGGGTACATAGGCCTACACACGTTACGCCTACACAAGATCCTGAGCCAAGCAATTATGAAACATGCCACCCCTGTTCACGGCATTAGTCTCCTGTCAGAAAGGCGAGCCAAAATGAGGAACGGCATCAGAGAAATTGTCTCCCTGCCACACTTATTATTAATACCCAAATTACCTGATAAAGATTACCTGATAATAGTGATATCCTTTCACCTGACACTCGTCTTCAAATGTGCACATGCCTCTAGCCTGTCTCCATCCATGACAAACTCCCTCCAACATGTCCCAAACTCACTTCCTGTTCCCACCCAGACCATGGGTGGTTGGTCTAACACTAGGCCTACATGTCATGGGCTGCTGGTCTAAACAACACTAACATGTTTATCATTACAAACATTGTTATAAACTAGTTGACAAAAACACTGCAGAAATTAAAGGTCCTTTCGTGATATCAATTAAAGGAAGTACGGTAGGCTACGCCATCAATACGAGGACGAATCAAAGCAGCCCTGCCAAGGGTGTTCTGATACCTTGCTGGAGCTTGGGCAAGACTTTGCTGGTGAATGGGTCATTTTGGGGTTGCCTTGCTTGAGCATCTGAAACGTGATCAACTTTCAAAGATTTGACTTCAAAAGTGGCCCGACTCCAATATCTTCACTGCTGATACTGACATTCAAATCGGCCTTAGACCCATAACTGTATTGTTCTGCACAAAACCGCACAGTGCATAGGCCCTAATGTCATGATGTCTTCAGCGAAGCACTGTGGTCGGTCAGATAGCCTTGGCGGTAAAACACTAGACAAACAAACGGCAGATGGTGCGAACACTGCCTGAACAGATGATATTCAGCAAACACGGGTGGAAAACGCAGTTGGTGACATAGGGGGACAATTTATTTGAAGAGCTTCACTTTGGGGGAAATGCGTGAGATTACACACAGCTCGTGGGAGTGCGGGAGAACATATGTAAATGCACAAGTCTCCGACGAAATGCGTGAGACTTACTTGGCAGGTCTGAATAAGTTTTGGCACTTTTGATCATAACTCATTAAGTTCTTGGTCTAGCTCAAATGTTCTTACATGATCATGAAGCTAGTCACACCCTGGTTTTTATGATATCAGGTTTGTTCATTTACAAGGCATATTTATTACCACAGGACACGTTGAATAATGGTCATCTCAGGCTTGAATCATGGGTCCCTCACCAACTGACCAAAGACCAGAAAGCAGAGAGGGTGAGAATCTGTGAACACTGGCTAAGGGCATTTGAACCAAATGCTCCTCAGAGGTTCTCAGATGTTGTCACTGGTGACAAATGTTGGATATCATTCTTTACGATGAAGGAAAAACAGCACAACACGGTCTGGTTGACAGAAGATGAGCCCCACCCAGTGGTGTTGAAGACAGGATTTCGTTCACTGAAGAGGATGTTCACAATTTTCTTCAATTCACAGGGCCCGGTTGTTGTTGAAATGATGCCCAAGAAGGTCTACAATTAGTGCCGAGTCTTACACAACATCCACGCTGCCAAAAGTCGTAAAATTCATCGAAACGTCAGTGCCGTCCCGGAGACAGCCTCGAATCATCTTGCACTGTGACAATGTGTCTTCCCACACGGCTCGTAAAACGAAAGCATTTATTGAGGAAAATGGTCTTTTTCTTCTGGCACATTCACCCTACTCACCAGACCTGGCTCCATGTGACTTTTGATTGTTTCCAAAACAGAAGTCAAAGATCGCTGGAAGGCCTTTCTCCCGGATCCAAGACATTGCAAAAGCTGTCCACTCAGAGTTGAAACCCATCCCTGCTTCTGAGTACAGGAATTGCTTCTGAGTACAGGAATTACTTTCAGCAATGGGGGATGAGGATGAAACGCTGCATTGATGTGTAAGGAAGTTACTTCGAGGGAATGTAATTGACATTTCTAGTAAATAACGTAGTTTCTATGAAATAAACAGGTGTTGCCAAAACTTATTGATCCGCCCTCATATTCGAGGGTGCATGGTATGATTTCGTTCCGGTTCCAACTCGAAACGAATTGAGATGTTCAGACTGCAGTTTCATTTCGCGTTGAGTCGTACCATTTTCTTCGATCCAGAAAAATCATCTGGTTCTCACCAGTCTATCTGCCAGATAGACTGGTGAGCACCAGATGATCTGGCCTGACGGCCATCTAGCCTGGTTCGAATCCATCACATTTCCCGTTTCTGAGGGGGTGAGAGCCTCAGCCAATCATCGGGGCGCGAAGGAAAATCGATGTGCCAATCAAAATCCATGTTACAAATTCGAGCGTGAAGAACAAAGAAAGTGTCCAATGGTGATTTGTTTCGCGAGTTCTGATTGGCTCGGAGGCGGGGTCAAGTAGGGGTCAGGTTCATTAATAATTTATGCATTAACAGAAAAGATGACATGATTCGGACAAGGCTAAAGACGGAGTCGATAGCCTTGTTTGGACATGGTGAGAAAAATAAGTAGATCGAGTAAACTGTTTAAAATTGTTTTGAAATGCTTGAGGTGGAAACAGTTATTTCGGATCAAATGACACAAACCAAATTTTAATGGCGTTTCAAACCATTTCGTGAGGCTAGAGTGAACGCACTTGAAGGTTGCAGGCCAACCAACACATGGTTAATCCTCGGACTATAGACTAGCCTACCCAAAATAACTTGGTTCATCAAAACCTGGTAGGACATGTTTATATTTTTCTTTTTTGTCTTTTGAGGAAATAGAATCAGTTTTTACATATCTATGCAATGATGAGAACGGAAGGGCTTTGAACTATTATTCGGTACAGGGTATCTACGGTACAAGCATACATGTGTATTGAAAGCAACAGCAACATGTACGTTTGTCATTACATGTAACTGACGTTTTTCTCACAATGTATTTTCTAAAATGTACTAATGGTACGAATAAAATAAATAAATAACTAAATGGTTAATCCATAATTTGGATGCTGGTCATCAGCGTTACACAAGTTTAAATGGTCAACCCGAGGCAGTACGCCATCCAATATAAGTGGTTTTAATTCCAATTCCAAGGGTCTACACCATCCAAAAACTTTACTCCGCATAGGACATATTGAGAAAAAAACCTACATGCACCTTATCATCTGCAGCCTACAAAATTGAGCATTTCTTGTATGTCTGTTATCTTTTCCCGGGGTTTTCCAACAACCTTTCCTCGTTTTTCCTCTTCAGCTTCAAGTCGTTTCCAGTCATCAAATGTCAAAACCTGGACTCCTACATGTATGAAAAGAAAGAAGTTTAGTAGTACATGTACTTTGTGTAGTAATGTGTGTGTGTGTGTGTGTGGGGGGGGTGATTTAGTAGTACATGTACTTTGTATAGTAGTGTGTGTGTGTGTGTGGGGGGGGGGGTGATACTTACACTGTATTCTTAGCATGATCTTTTGAAAACATTGCTCATTTATTGCAATCATCTCTCTTTCTCGACAATGTAGGTTTTCTATAGGGGCTCATGAAATTTGAACCAATCTATTTCTTCCATTCTCTCCTGGTGTCATCTAAGTTCGTTGAGGCTCACCTTCTGAGCGACATGTGCCTGCTTTTGCTGTGGAAGGTCACATACATGTATGTCAATAGCCCCGTTTACACTGAGCAAAAATAACCGATCTTGGACCGGTCCGAGATCGGATCACCAAAAAAATAGCAAGTGTAAACGGGACAAGCGTGCCAGGATCGGTTCCAAATCGAACCGTGCCGAGACCACCAGTTGGAGGTGATCTCGGACCGGTCCGAGATCGCATCGGTTCGATAAACTGCTGTGTAAACGGTAACCGATCTCGGCTCCGCTCGATTGCTAAATTGTGTTCTGCACATGTGTGAATTTTGAATGACGTCATTAGGAATTTTTGAGTGATTTTCCATGGCGGCATCCATTTTGTTGTTGTCATTGTTTGATTTTTCGTTTGATTTTCGTACCTCTGATTGACTGAACTGACTGGAGAGCTCGAGGGACCCACCAACTGGCTCGGTTCCACTGTGCCAGTGTAAACGGGGCAGATCGCCAGATGACGAACCGGGCCGGGACCGGTCCGAGCACAGATCACTTTTTCCGTGGCAAGTGTAAACGGGGCAAATGAGTACCAAGTAATTTACCTTTCTTTTTAAGCATGGGTACTATAGCGTCTGCTCCCACATGTTCAGGGGATGGGACTATGACTCGATTATCGAGGTCGTTCTGAACAGTTCTCCCACATTGGAAACCATCATTCATGTTGTTGAGGATGAAACCGACTGGACCACGCCTCACCCAACCAACACAGTAATGACCTGAAAATGAATACATGTACAATCATGGAAAAAGTAAATGGACATCAGTTTTTCTTGAATATCTCCAAACCAATGTGGTACTTTAAAATTTTTCCTGGCTACCTAATGGTATCATGTCAAAAAACCTGATGAAAGCCACTACCTTTGACAGGAGGAATTTTGTTAAGGCATGTTTTTCACTACTTTTTTATTTGCATGATTTCACTCAAAGTTTTTATACGGTATCACTGTGTTCTACTCATTGAGGACTTTCATAATATATCCTATAATTTCAAGTATTCACTTAGAAATTATGGGGCACTTTTATGAAAATTATTTCGCCCATGCTTGCAACAACGATCTTTATAAACAATCTCCCTTCAACCCCAATGGTCACACTGGTCGATAAACACCAATGGCCATTGAATAGTTCGTGGGATTGACGGGGTGCGAACAGGTCATGAATCGGTCAACTACCAGGAATACAATGAATAGACACGGCCTATTATGGAAACTGACCCTGCATGACAAATAGGACCTTCAGCCAAGACCGAGTTTTCTTCATTCATTGTGAATGAGAAATGACCTACAATATAGCTTTCACTGAACACCACAACTCATAATAGTGCAGAGGTCCATGTCAAAGGTGTTGCACGCACAGGCAAAAATATTTTAAAAAGTGCACCAAAATCACATTTCTACATAGAAAATTTGAAATTATAGGACATGAAAGACCTCGATGAGTAGAACACAGCACAGTGATATAAAATAATTGAATGAAATTCATGTAATGCAAATAAAAAAGTAGCAACACACATGCCTTTACAAAATTCCTTCTATCAAATGTGGCTTTCAGTGAATTTTTTCCACGCTGATACCATTACATTGCCAGGAAAAATTGCTACCGGTACTATATTTGTTGGGACCCATTTTCTGTACTGCATTGGTTTGGAAATATTGAAGAAATGAAATGGTCCATGGACCATGAGCTCACCTGGGTGAATGTAACAGAAGAACAAATGACAAATGTTAAATTGAAATGTTCCAGGTCCACCTGGTGGCAGCAAAATTATGAACTTTGACCTCTGTGACCTTGAAAAGTAGGTCAAATCAAAAACCCGTTATATATTAATTGATTACTTAAATGACTGATACCTTTCAGTCCAGTTACTCTGCTACCTTCAGTCGGCATTACATGGTTCTTCACATCAAAAGGAATGGAACTTTCTAATGGAACACTTTTATAACCGATACTAGTCAAAACCTGCAAACGATACATGTAACTCCGAATCAGATTAACACAGCAAATGATCTGAAACTCTCATGATATTTAGCCAGATTTATATGATGACACAGCTGTGAGAATGATCCACCAATATTGTCTAGAGTCTAGAGTCTATAGGGCGAGGCTTTTTTATTTTTAGGTTCTTGAATTGGCCCTCTTGCCAATCAAAGTCGGAAGGCAAAAAAAAATGTTTAATTTATTTTTGGTCCTTTTCGTGGATTATCAAAATTTCTGTCACCTGTCCCCCTAGTCGGAGAAACTAATTTTTTTTCCAGAAAGAAGTTTTTGTTGTGGGAAGATTACACCATACAACTTTCCACTGAGAGTGAAGGGGAAATCCCGAGGTATGAGTGGGGCATCCTCTGCTGCCTGCTGGCGATTCATTGTGAACGAACTGACCAAAGTAACTCACCAAACCACATGGAATGTCTTCAGTGACACTTGTTAACTTGACTGACTGTTTCTCGCTTAGCTCTCCCTTAAAAATTCATAATGTAGATCATATCAATTTGATCGTATGCAAATGAATGACCCACACGTTACAATGTGATGGTCATCTTGATGATGATATTGTTGGTTGATGAATGAGATAATATGAATGTAACCAGAAAATCAGGTGTAGAATAGAAATGCACACATACGTGACAACTGACCATACAGCTCTGGAAAAAAGTATTAGACCACCTCTATTTGACTTGCACATTTTCCATTAAAATAGGTCCCACAAACTCTCCAAACATTCTGTATGGACTGATTTATTGTGTTGGTTAATTTGCTCAAACTTCACAAAGACTATATCAAAGAAATTGACTTCCCATAATGAAGAAACAACGGAGTTGTTAGAAGGACCTTGTCAAAAGTTCTAACTAAAAGGAAGGACCTGAAGTGCATACATTTACTGTGTAGACAGCTGTCCACTTTACATTGTACATCGATTCTAATCAAACCTAAATTCTCCGAGCAGCATTTATAGCATCATACGGACTTTATGCTTATAATTACGACTGAAGTCCGGTTTTTACAAAGTAATAAGTATACTTGAACACAGTGTGGCACAAACGGGTGAATTAACTTTTCGTGGGAACTATTTAATGGGAAATGAGAGGAAATAACCGAGGTGGTGTAATAATTTTTTGCAGAGCTGTACATCCTTGCAAAGTATGTCCAACCTCAATTCAATCAATGCTAAGCTCAAAGCTCTTGCGATGTCGATGACTAACATACCTCTAATTCATTTACACCAAGTCGCACAGCACCAATACAATCCCCTGTCTCATTTGGCAGGAATTCTAAAGGACTCCGGAGAAATTTCAATGACCAAGTTCTCTCGGCCTCAGCAAGGCGTTTGGCTTCTGCAGCTGTAGGTTCTTTTGTAGCTGTGTTAACCATCAATTCAACCAAACGTTTCCTTGGTCTTGATATATCTATAAGGCAAGTAACAGTTATTGGTTCATATACAGGGTGTCCAAAAAATGCACAACCACATTTCCCAGGTCTTTAGGATACCGGTTTTTCCACATCACAGCAACGACAGTGCTGTCCATAAGGTTAGCTCTGTTCCGTTCCAGTTTACAGGGTCTTTTACATTCCGTTTGCAGCCTTTGGTTCCATTTCGTTCCATACTTAATAACTACCCAGATTAACTGACAAGGAAAATCACCCATGGTACCGTATTTTCCGGCATAAGACCCACGGCTTTTTTCTGCGAAAAGGCCCCCAAAATACCGTATTTTTCGGCATAAGACCCACGACTTTTTTCTGCGAAAAGGCCCCCAAAATCGCGAGTGCGGGCGATACAACGGTGCGGATTTTATGTGGATTAAGGGCTATAATCAGCCCTATAACCATGCATAAGTTCACGGAAGATATCGAAGTCCATGCTTTATTGTTCCTTGCATCATGTCATAGGCCTGTTTTCATGAATGTGCTCAAAATTCTGGAGTAAACATGTCAAAATCTAGGTAAGGCCTAACAGAATAAATGTCTTGTTTCCGGTCACAGCCAAAATGAAATTGAGGGTACATGTAGGACGGTTGGAATAAAATTTTATTTTATTTCAAAATTTCGTTACGAAATTGAGGGTAGGAGGGTTGGGATAAAATTTTATTTCATATTTAAAATTTTATCATGAAGTTGAGGGTAGGAGGGTCGGGATAAAATGTACAAGGATCACTCTCCAAGGATAGGGTAAAGCCCATTAAACAGTGTGAAACTGCAAGTTTTGATGATAAATAAGCATTTATTTCCACATTTTGCAGGTATTTTTAACAGGGTACATGTAGGTCGGATGACCGGAAACAAGACATTTTTTTTCTGTAGGAAAATCTAGGGTCGGCATTTTGGCAGGTATTTTAGCAGGGTCGGTCGGGAAGATTTTTTTTACTGTAAATAGGACAGTTTAGGGTCGGCATTTTGGCAGGAAATTTGCAGGGACGGTCGGCTGACTGGAAACAAGACATTTATTCTGTTGGGCCTAAACGGCATGGGCATTTCCAGCGAAGCCATTTTGTTTGATTGAAAAACGAGGCTTGTTCCGGTTTAGTTCGTTCGAGTACCCGAGGTCTTCTGAGGATTTAGCAATCACCTATGGGGTGCGGGTCTGAGGGCGGTGCGGTCAGTGTGGAAAATATGGTACTTACTTTTGACTACCGTTTCTAATCCCTCATATTGGTTTCTTTCGAACTTGTATCGACAGCCTGGCAGTTTGATCATCTCACGCAGCTCCTTGATGGTAAATGCAGCTTGCAGTGGGCCTCTTCTTCCAACAAGGTATACTGTCTTAATGTTACTCTTGGATAGGGCCACAAGTGCTTCTTTTGATATGTCAGTTTTCTAAAGGAACCAAAATCAACTATTCAGTACTACTACAGAACTTATAACCTTAACCTTGTACTTGTAGAGGAAATGGTCATCATTGTTATTTCCGACTCTGTGAGGTAATTCTCATGTAGCAACAGGCCTCAAACTACCATTTACCACTGGAATAAAATTGGGCCTTCAAACTTGGCTCAGAACAATGGTACATAAATCTAACAGCTATCAGAATTTCACACAAACCTTGAGTATTGACAGCGGAGTCAGCAGTATTCTTGCAACATCTAAAGCCACATTCCCAACGCCAACAACCACAGCAGTATCAGATGATGTTAAATCTGGCTGAAACTGGAGAAGATGAAATATTTTGAATAAATAAAATGTTGATTATTTTGATGAGTGTAGTCAACAATTTACAGCTCTCGAAAAAATTATTAGACCACCTCTGGTTGACTCACTCATTTCCCATTAAAATAGGGCCCACAAACTCTCCAATCATTCTGTATGTACCCGGTACTGATTTATTGCATTGGTTAATTTGCTCAAACTTCACCAAGACGATATCAAATGTAGAAATTGACTTCCAATAATGAAGAAACAATGGACCTTAAAGAAGGACCTTGTCGAAAGATCTGACTAAAAGGAAGGACCTGAAGTGCATACATTTACTCTCTAGACAGCTGTCCACTTCACATCGCTTCCAATCAAACCTAAATTCTTCGAGCAGCATTTACAGCATCATATGGACTTTAGGCCAAATAAAACAAATTCCCGGTTTCTCATCAGCGCCCGCATCAAAATATTGCCGCCGCATCGAAAAAAATTTTATTTTTTATTTCACAAAAAAAGTTGAATAAACAGCCCGAAAGTTCAGCACACATCGTCAGTTGAAGTCTATCTCACCTTACGTTGGTAGTGATTCACTTTATGTTGACCTACAGGTGTGTTTTATCAACTTGCAGCAAGTTCCATGACTCAAACGATCATCAGTGTCAGAATGATTGACGGGTCATAAAATCAAGTGGCACACGGCTCGCTTTTGATATCCAAGGCAAAGCTTTGATGTGAATGTCCAGTACTCTGATACTTGTGGAGCACATAGTAGGCCTATAAGAAGTAGAGTTGAGGTGTAAACTCATCTGTGAATATTATCAAAGGCCTACATCATGACATGTGATGTTCCCATTGTAGGCCTAGGCCAGCCGCCTATGTAGGATTGAGGTTAATCCTTGATGGTTGAAGATGGCAGGAGGTAAATGCAGATAATTAGTGTGACCTGTGCCATGCATTTTAAGCCTGTTCCACTGCACTGAACCTGGAAAAATGCTGAAGGCCTACCCCATACTGTAGGTGGCCTACCATAGTCATACTAAAAAAAAAAAAAAAATCCGCATGCCTCACTGACATTTTGAAAAAGTTCTGATGAGAAACCGGGAATTTTTTTTACTTGACTTTATGCTTAATTACGACTGAAGTCCTGTTTTTACATGGTAATATTAAGTATACTTGAATACAGTGTGGCACAAAAGGCTGAATAAACTTTTTGTGGGATCTATTTAATTGGAAATGAGAGGAGATAACAGAGGTGGTCTAATAATTTTTTCCAGAGCTGTATAAGAGCTTTTCTCCCTCACTTCAGAAGATCAGTATCATCACATAACCACTAAGTTGTACAGTGTATGTCCTGGCGCCATGCAGCCCGGTTTATTCAATTTCTTGTGATGGCAATCCTAACTATATGGTGAACCGGCAGAATTACCACTACTGTGAGTGCTGTGAGCAGTTGTACCTTTATTTCGTCCGTGTTGCACTGCGTCAGAGACATCGTGATGCAACAACATTGCATTGCTTTGCTCTGTTTTTGACGTCTCCGGTACAACCGCCCACAGCACCAACCTGTTGGGATAAAAAGTTATGCGGGTTCCCCATTCAAATCCAGTAAATCTAGATCACATACATTTCTATCTTCTGGTAATCCATTGTACCAGCCAACAAACTTGCGAGCGGAGACAACACCAGATAGATCCTAAAAGTACACAAAGCAACAGGATTAGACAAGAGCAACGCAAAGCGTGGCATATGCCCCTGCGTGTATGTTGAGTTGGGCGAACCTCCAGTCAAGTTATGTTGAAATCAGATTCCGTCAATATCAGGGAACATGCATACCAAAAATCAATATCACCGGACAAATAGTACATTCCTGAAATTGACGGAATCTGATTTCAAGATGTCAGCTCTGGCGGCCATATTGTAAATTGAAATGCAGCCATTTTCATAAGGAACCTTACTTGAGTCGCCCTCAACATACATACAAAAAGTCAATAGGATCAGACAAACGCGTCTCCCTGAAATTGACGGAATCTTATTTCAAGATGGTGGTTCTAGTGGCCATATTGTAAATCGCAGCACGGCCGTTTTCGAAAGGAACCTTCCTCTAGTCACCTCCAACATACATGCAAAAAATCAATATGATCAGACAAATGGTTTTTCCTGAAATTGACGGAATATGATTTCAAGATGGCGGCTCTGGCGGCCATACTGTAAATCAGAACACGGCGATTTTCGAAAGAAACCTTCCTCTAGTCACTCCCAACATACACACAAAACATCAATACGATCGAACATATGGTTCTCCATGGTTCTCCCTGAAATTGACGGAATCTGATTTCAAGATTGCGGCTCTGGCGGCCATATTGTAAATCGCAGCACAGCCATTTTCGAAAGGAACCTTCCTCTAGTCACCCCCAACACACATACAAGAAATCAATATGATCAGACAAACGGTTTTGCCTGAAATTGACGGAATATGATTTCAAGATGGCGGCTCTGGCGGCCATATTGTAAATGAGAACGTGGCCATTTTCGAAAGGAACCTTCCTCTAGTCACCCCCAACATGCATACCGAAAATCAATTTGATGGAACAAACAGTTCTTCCTGAAATCGACGGAAACCAATTTCAAGATGGCGGCTCTGGTAGCCATATTGGAAATCGGAGCGCGGCCATTTTCGAAAGGAACCTTCCTCTAGTCACCCCCAACATGCATACCAAAAATCAATTTGATCGGACGAACAGTTCTTTTTTAAATGAACGGAAACAATAAACGGACGACGGACGACGACGACGACGACGGACGACGACGGACGTAACGGGTGACGACATAATGCCCCCGACTGCGTTGCAGCGGGGGCATAAAAAACACCATTTGTGACTCGTCACAGCAAAACCACGTGCATGTCGCTCAGAAGGTGGGCCTCAACAAACTAAGATGACACCAGGACAGAACAGAAGAAACAGATTGTTTCAGATTTCATAATCATGATAATAGACCGACAATATTGAAACTGACAAACACTTGCGACCCTCCACCACAAAACCAGCCGGAAGTCGCTCCGAAGTTGGCAAGTTGGGAATGAATTGTCTGTCAATTTCAATATTGTCTGTCTATTGTGAAGTCCAAGTGAATCTATTTCTTTCCTTATCCTGGTGTCAAGTCAGTACATTTAGGCTCATTTTCCATGCGACTTTCGACTGGTTTTGTGGTGGAGGGTCACATTTGGTCTCATCCTCCAAGCTAAGAGCGACATGTGCCTGGTTTTGCTGTGAGGGTTACATTTATCAGGATTACGGCGTTACCTCTTTGTAATACTGCATGAAATATAAGTATGGTGTGATACACCAGGTGATTCATACCAGCAGCCAGTATTACAGAGTATTAATAGCAGAAAGAGACACAGCTTCAACAATATACCGTACTTGTTGGCATTAGACATGTTAGAAGAATTGTGTCAGTGAAGATGCTGTTATCAGTGTATTCTGTTTTTCTCCTACTCCTATTTTGCCTAATACCATTTTGCCATTTTACATGTCCTTTCCAAGCCACCGTAGTTTGCAGTGTCTTTTGCTGGTATTTAAAGACTTGGCCAAATATGCATCATCTGGTTCCAATAACTTACTTGTGGTATGTTTCCAGCTTTTAACCTACCTCGCCAGGAATACCAAGTTTTCTATTCTCAGCCGCACCATATGCCTGCAATTTATACCAGTGCATACTTTTGGCAAAATGTAACAAGATTTGAAAAGAACTTGTATTTTCAAAGGTCTCAGGAGACTCTTGAGCTGCAGCTACATAGGTAGGCCTTGAAAAAGTTCAACTTGCAACTAGCCAGAGTCAATCTTTCCTATTTGGGTATCATACTTATTTTGTGGGACGTTCCAAAATATTGGCTTTTCCCCCATTGTATGAGTATGTGTGGTGATGCGTTTTCCTTTTCAACTTCAATAAAATACATGTACATGTAGTGTATTCACACAATGTTGCTGAGGTTGTCCATGACGTGATGCAGCAGGCCTGTAGTCATCCCGTAGATAAGCCCAGGATGTGTATATTAATTAGTGTTTTTTCAATTCCGAATTATCCTCTCGTTCCTAATGCATGGCCATGCTCCGTGGATAGTACTCAACCTACAGCTCATTAGCACACAACTTACTATCATTCTGGGCCCGGTTCTTGATAACAAACGTGTGGCGGCCTAGGAAAACCTGTCAGAAGTCGCTGAATGATCAACAAGGGCTGTCAGATTGCCTGTGCATTGATCTGCTACTGTGTAACTGTTACGAAGTACATAATTTCAGCTATTGAAATGTGCGGGTTCACCAAGGCTACAAGTGCAACATAGACCGCCTCACAAATGTTATGTCGTCACCATCTTACATCATCTAACCGTTATCTGCTTGGGTTGAAGGCTTACTTACAAAAACTATTGCAGTATATGCCTGCCTCAATTCTTCTAATTTCACATCAACACCGACATTGACATTGCCAAGGAAGGTACACCTTTCATTCATGCCAGTTTCCGTAAATTGGTTTATAACATTCTGAAAAAAAGACAATTAAGAATGGATTATAATATAATGTTCTGCAGAGGACAAGGACAATGTATAATCATGGACATGGCACATCACAAGAATCGAATAGGACCGAAACTTGGCGTCATAAGGTCATGACAGGGACATCATGACATAGGGGTATGTACCAAGTTTCAGGTCAAAGCCCCGGCAGTTACCTGCGAGCAGGGTTAACTAATCTTTTGTCAACCTAAAATGTTGAGCAATGGTTAACCAACTGGCTTTCTTGAAAGTTGTTTGATGAAATCAACCGATGTCTAACAAACCATTACTCAGTTAAGAAAGTCACTGGCTGAAAACCATTTATAAAATTCACCATCTCCTGAACCACTGGTTAACCATCGGCTAAGCATACCATAATACCAATGGTTAGCTGCCGTTCATTTAAAATAGGCCCTAAGAAAATATAATTACCAATACCCAAAAATATCCAATACCAGCTGGGTTCAGGCAAATGTGAAATGATAGTAAAACTTCCCTTCATACCCTCAAGCCTAGCATACATCGGCCTTGCGTCTGGAAGCAACTGAACGCAACCAGCTATCGATGTACGCGTTCCGCGCACATCGGTTACAACAGGTCACTGCGGCAACAAGTGGCACAATCCAGTCTTCCTGGAGCGCGCACATCAGACAGGCAATGGTACTGAATGCTACACGGAAATTTCCGATTGGACCATTCAGGAGTCATGTGTTATTCACGTGACCAGGTATGCTCCACAAACGAGGAAATTCATTGCTAGCGCGCGTACATTGGATGCCACTGAAGACGACTAGAAGCAACCGTTGGCAACAAGTAGAGCATTAACAACTGGCTGGAACTAGCGGCAACAGTTGGCTATAGCATTGATGGTGCGTGTACATCGGCCTGTCTGAGCAGCTGATCAGTTGCTGCTGGTTCCAGGTAGTCACCAACCGTTGCC
>NMRB01002228.1:95794-105989 GCA_002633025.1 Notospermus geniculatus
CCCCCCCCCCATTTTTATTGCAGATTTACACGAATCTCAGGACCCAACTTTCGCCGCCAATAAGTCGGATTTCCGCCGATCGGCGGAGATTTGACATCCCTGCGTCTTTTTAGGCCTCCAAAATCTGGCATTGTCTCCCTAATTTAATTAGTAAAGAGCAAGGCAATTGTTTTTCTGTCATCATAGTTGTTTATCACTCAGTACCAAGCATCATCTATGCAAGTTTCAGGCAGATCGAAGCAGTAGTTTAAAGAGTTATGCCGAACTTGTAACAACCCTTCATTTCTGCCCAGCCCCTTTAAGCATGAATAAGTTTTATGAACTAGCCCTTTATGTTTTGTGACTGAGAACCGAGTGTATGAACAGTTCAGAAATGATGCTCACAACATTTGACATGTCTAAACATGTTGACATGTCTAAACATGTTTCACCGTCGATTTGTACAAGGCCATCATGCTCACTTCACAAACATAAGCTGTGAGACCTTGATTACAAATCCATTTTACTGCTTAGAGTCAATTAGTCGAACTACTTTGCCAGCAGCAACTGTTTTTCCTGAAAGGTAAAAAATAGCAAGGACTTTAAGTATCAGAAAACACGTTCATTAATGCTTAATAAAACTTACATGAACAAATGCACAATTGAATGGAAGCACAAACAGCAAAAAATCCGGGCTTATTTATATCCGGATTAGAAGCTGTCATGGAACCACAGCCATATTCCTCCATTTGGAATACAACCTGCCCTACAATTAATAGATAAAAAATAACTTTACAATCGTTCCCTAACCAAATTTTTTCAAGAGGGAACATTTTAGAGATACACAAAAAAGTTTCAAAATTTACCTTCATCCCGAAGAGTAAATCGACCCATCATGTCAAAATCCTTAAAATTCTCCATACAGATATGACCCCCGATGACTTCAAATCGAGCAATAGCAATCTGATCCTGTTTAATATATCGTGGGAATTTCGTCTTTTCTCCTGTCTTTTTGTCAATTAGGAGAAGGAGAGCCTGCAAAGAATCATGTAAGCAACCTGTCAGAGAGGCCAAGCTGTGCAATGGCACTTTCAATGTTGAAGGGAATTTGAGACTAAGTACTGTAATATCAACTGAGAGAACCGAAGGACAGGCCAACATTTTAGTGCTTAACCTCGAGGTTTTGCCGTGCACTGCACAGGGAGACAGGAGAGCAATGGATTGCCAAATCAGGTAGTGACGAGAGAGATAACTCACATGCTGGACTCCCGCAACATTCAATTATGAGGAAATGTATTCCACTACATGGTAGTGGAACAGTACCTGGTACGTCTGCTTCGACGAAGACAATTAATGAACTACCATATTTTTTGCACTACTATAACCGCACCGCCCTGAGACTCACAGCCCCATAGATCATTGCTAAATCCTCAGAAGACCCGCACCACCATACTACCCGCGGCTTATAACATGAATGATTCTCGTGAGAGGAGCACGACAGATATACCCAGTATCAAGTCACGGTCACAGTGACACGTGGGGTACTCGAACGAACTAACGGAACAAGCCTCGTTTTCAAACATGAAATGGTCCATGGACCATGTGCTCACCGGGTTGGACATAATAGTCTAATGACAGAGGGAGGTACATATCAGTGTTGGGAGCAATCTCGGTCAACTCACTCCCAGGTAGGATTTTGATGATTTTTGGGTTATGCCACCTGGCGCCATATTGTATGTTCGATTGGGCCGGAACTTCACATGCACATAAACGTCATCTGCAGGGGACCACACAGCACATTGGAGTGCTTTGGGTCAAGTCGTTCCTGAGTTACAGCACTTTGATGATTTTCGGGTTACGCCACCTGGCGGCCATATTGGATGTCCGATTGGGCCGAAACTTCACATGGTCATAAAGGTCATCTGCAGGAGCCCACATAGCACATTAGAGCGCTTTGGGTTAAGGCGTTCCTGAGTTACAGCACTTTGATGATTTTTGGGTTACGCCACCTGGTGGCCATGTTTGAAGTCAAATCAGGCTGAAATTTGGCGTGCATGTAAAGGTCATCTAGATGGAGGTAAATATCAAATTTGAACCCTCTGCGTCAAGCCGTTCCTGAGTAATAGCACTTACTTGATTTTCAGGTTACGCCACCTGGCGGCCATACTGGATGTCCAATCGGGCCGAAACTTGGTATTTTTAAAGGTACCCTTCCAATGCATGTTTATGCAAAATATGAAGTCGCTCGGTGAAATAATAACAAACTGTGAGAGGTTCGTCACTTTTGTCGAACTTTGACCTCTGTGACCTTGAAAAGTAGGTCAAATCAAAAACTCGTTACATATGTCATGTATCCTCATTAGATACACCTATGATAAAAATTTGGAGATGATCCAGTCATTAGTTCAGGAGTTATTGCACTTTTTGTGTTTTTGGTTTTGGCCACCTGGTGGCCAAGCCAACAATCGAATCGGACCGAAACTTGGTGTCATGGGTCATCTGACCTAGGGCTATGTATGTACCAAGTTTCAGATCCATAGCCCCAGCGGTTACGAAACGTGCCCTGCTAACGGAACACGACGACGACGACGACGGACGCCGCCGGACGACGGACGCTTCACCATCGTAATAGCTCACCCCGGTGAGCTAAAAATGGCTTCGCTGGGGATGCCCACGCTGTTTATCTCGTTTTTGACATGTTTGACGCCAGAATTTTGTGCACATTCATGAATGAAAACAGTCCTATGACATGATGCAGGAACAATAAAGCATGGATTTTCGATATCTTCTGTGAACTTGTGCTGGATTATACGGCCGATTATAGGCCCTAAATCCACATAAAATCTGCACCCCCTTATCACCCGTACTTGTGATTTTTTGGGCCTTTTCGTGGAAAAAAAGCTGCTGGTCTTATGCTGGAAAATACGGTAGATGTGATTCTAGTGTGCAGGGTTAGGAGATATGGTGAAAAGGTTTCCACAAAGTGCCGCCTACAGGCCAGAATGAACAACTAACTGCACTAAATTTCGGTCTGCAGATAGTTTTTGCAATAAGGTGCCTGCACACAAAGTTTCAAGATTCTAAGGCAAGCAGTTAAGAAACATACCAGCCCTGTTCATGACAATGGATGACGGATGGCACGGTATTATATTCGACTCTTGACAGGCGAGTGAAAAATTGACATTGCCTTACCTTGAGGGTCACTTCTTCAGCACATGCGTGAATATGCATCACCGCATTGTAACCAGCGCATATAATGGACTTGTGCTCATTTATGAAGATCTAGAGTGGAATACAATACGGAAAGATATTATGCTTTGGAATGGAAATTCAGACAGTTTCAAAATTTGGTGATTTCTTCCACCCTAGAATTTGCTCAGTCCACAACCCGTGTGAGAACGCTCCGGGAGATGAAATGCACATCAATCAAAACCAAGGCCAACATAGCTTTTTTTCTGGGATCCATTCTCGTTTGTCATGTAGGGCCTAGGTCTTTTTCAACTTTTGTATTTCCTGCATAGCAGACGAACAGACCACCATGACACTTTCCCAGGGTTCTCCACAGGGTTTGAAACAGACCGGGTGCTGATATCGGAAGCCGCTGCCGCACGCGCCTCCTCAGCGGGGGGTCTGGGGCCTCCCTCAGAAAATTTGAAATCTAGAAGCCCTGAAATGCGATTTCCCAGCATTTCGGAACGCAAATCTAGCTCCTGTTGGTGCTTGGAAAACCTCAGTGTTATTTAAAGTGGATAATTTTGACCGGGCGGAGATTTTTTTGACTGGGCGGCAGATTTTTAGACCGGGTGCTGAGATCAATCCTGCATTTTAGAACGGGTGCCGCGCCCGTTCTGTTAAACTAGTGGAGAACCCTGCTTTCCCTGCAGAGCTAGCCTCATTTTCTCCCCTTCACTGTGCATGTCATTTCTTCCCCAAGACGCGAGCAAGGGGAAGCCTGGTGGAAGTAATTGAATGCACCTAAACTAACATCCAGTACAATACAAGTTACACAGACTCACCTGAGCATCGAAGGTTCTTGAAGTATTACAAAGGTCATTTGGTTCGCATAGCACAAAACCCGGTGACACATCCTGAAGAGAGAGATCGATATTGCATTTCAAAAGAAGACCCCCCCCCATGGGAGATGTGCTCAGCCAACATCAGTGCCAGGAAGAACGAAACAAGTCGCCCATGGGCGATGCGCTCAGCTGACAATATTGATTTTTTAGGTGTAATTTAGTTAAATTGTAGGCACATGCTCTAGCCTGTTACTCATGCATATTTTCGAACTTCAAAGTGCGGGAAATTCAAATACCCCTGTTTTTTATTTTGTTGAATACCGCCCCCTGGTGAACAGATCTGACATTAATTTCCCTTTGAACTGATGCAGAAATTATAAACCTATCTGTCCTGTCACTTTTATATACAAATATATCATAGGGCCTGAGATATCGCCATATTTCATTTTACGGGAAATGCCTCCTGGAGAGCTTACTATGTGTCACATCGCGCTAATTTTTTGTTTCCGAGGAGAGTTCACCCAGGGCTACCTTCAGATGAAATTTGAAGTCTCTAGCTATTACGGCTACAAAACGTCGGGCATAGTTTGACGGACGGGGTGACGGACTGACACGTGACGCCACTGAATACTTATTCTACTAGCTCTGCTGACCTTTGGTCAGCTGAGCTAATAAAAGGAGGAAGCTCATTGTTGAGTTGAATGGGAAATTATGAGTTGTACAACAAGTCAGCTTGGTGTATATTGTCGACATCATTTGTGTGAGAAAGAGCTTCTGTGGCATTCAACTGGGAATGCATCTGTTTTAAATGTCCAAGATACAGAAAAGCACAAAATTGACACACAAAATTGACACGTTTTAAATGTCAGTGGCAAAAAAGCAACATGCGAGAAAACGGGCTTTCAAATATTGATACTTATCAATATTGATAAGTGAATTATAAGACCAAATTTCGTACCTCTTCCTCCACATTCTTTAATTTCACTTTCACATTTTCTCCTGGATAGGCAGCCATCTTTTCATCCTCATCAGACCATAACTGCATAACTTCAACCTGCACTCTGTTTGGCATCATCACAAGTTTCTGACCTTGAACTATTTTTCCTGATTCCACCTTGCCTAATATTACAGTGCCCATGTCCTGGAATGATGATATGACTTCATACATGATTTATTCCACCACATAAAGTTTATCATAACTGGATTACCCTCAGAAAGCTGTACACATGCTCCGTTATTTTGTCAGAACCATGGCATAACAATAGAAAATAGTCTTTTGCTTCATAACAACACTGTACAGTAGTTTTTTTACGAGTGAATGCAGGAAATGAGTTGTAAACCTTGATGGGAACTTTCCATGCTGTAATCTGGCAGTCCACTAATAACTTACGGTTTTGAGTTCGAGCAAACTAAGAATATAACTACCGTATACGCAAATATTTTCACGGCTAAAATATTTAGCAGTTGGGGTCCGAAACTACCTTTTCGCGTGGATAAATATTCGCGGGTGGGGTCCGATCATCTTGTCCAAACAAGGCTATCGACTCCGTCTTTAGCCTTGTCCGAATCATGTCATCTTTTCCGTTAATGCATAAATTATTGATGAACCTGACCCCTACTTGACCCCGCCTCCGAGTCAATCAGAACTCGCGAAACAAATCACCGTTGGACACTTTCTTTGCTCTTCACGCTCGAATTTGTAACATGGATTTTGATTGGCACGTCGATTTTCCTTCGCACCCCGATGATTGGCTGAGGCTCTCGCCCCCTCAGAAACGGGAAATGTTATGGATTCGAACCAGGCTAGATGGCCGTCAGGCCAGATAGACTGGTGAGCACCAGATGGGTCCGATGTAAGATTTCAAAAACACTGCATTTTCAATGGTGCGCGGTGTAATTCAGTGCAAACCATGATGTATTACGGGATCGTCAGCGATCGGAAAATAGTTCGCGTGTAATAGAATTCACGGGGGTATTGACCAATTCGCGATTTTCGCGGTAATTTTTATTCGCGAAAATATTTGCGTAGATGGTAAATACCTTATATTTCACTACAATAGGCAATCTAAGTGGACCATCCGAGGATCTTTTCATTGCAGGAAGAGCATCTAAATAAGGTATCAATGATGGTCCCCTAATGTACAAAGGAAAAAGAATTAACAGGTTTAGTTGTGGGAGTAACCAACATAGTTCAGAGAGGCTGAAACAAGCAACCTGTTCCTTCTTTTAACCAAGGAGGGTCAGTTCATGAATACTAAGGAATCCTCTTCATCATGTTGAACCAGGCCATGCCAGCAATTCTGTAGATACACACATCTCTTTTACATATTCCACATATTCCGTAATACCGGTACCGGGACTGTCAGGCCATCTGCCGTTGGCTGTAGGAACTAAAACAGCAACATAATAAAAATACGGATATCTCCGTCCTAGGCACTGAATGAGTTGATTAACCCTTTAGGACTCAGTGGGTAAAAGGTCAGATCCCCTCATAATGGCCTACACCGGCCTGCCAAATTCGGCTCGTTTCCAACCCATTGTTAAGGTAGTGCTTGCATCCGCCAGCCCAGGCCGGCTTGAGGAACTCTTATCATTGAGATGTAAGTTACATGTACTTGAAGTTCCGCAAAATATTCAAGGAGCTAGATGCAATTTTTGTGAAATTTCACAGGGGTGTCTAAGGGGTTTCTAGGCGGCCGTTATAAGTCCTAAAGGGTTAAGGCACTTGATCATAACTCGGAAGGAGTCAAGCCCTTAACATACACAACCAAGCATATTGTATTGAATTTAAAGAGACTTTAAGACGGCGAGCAAGCCTGATTGTTGTATTGAAGAGATACTTACTGGTACCATGGACAGCAATTGTCTTTAGGTGATTCTGTCAGGAAGGCCCCTGTGTAGCCTGATACAGGCATAAAATAGACTGTTTTCGGATTGAAGCCAACTTTTCGTAAATATGGCTTTAATTTGTCTACACACTCATTATATCTGCAACAAGAATCAAGAATTGAGATGTGTGTGTGTCCAGAAAATTTCTTTTCAGATGCACTCATCAGAAGCAGGTTTTCGTTCACCTAAAAAATCTGGTAGTACAATTTCAGAAATTTGTGCCGTCTTTTTCCCTTTTGAGAGTACAATAGGTAGTGTCATCAGATTTGTGCTGTAGTTTGTTACATTTGTGAGTGCAACCTTTTAAAAGGTTACGTCGACCGCCACCCTAACCCTAAACCTAATCGATGCAGTGGCACTTTAAGTGTTTTCTACTGTACTGTATCAATAATGATAAACAGGAAGTCAATTTCCAGAATCTTAGCAACTTTTCGACCCCAACCGGGGTCTTCATCAGGCTGGCACTTTCAAGTCGCGCTACCAGAAGTGTAATGAGCTGGATCCCAACATTACAATAAGTACTGTATCAATAAGTATACTTCAAGGATCCTTTGAAGAAAGTCTGACCTCAAACTTTGAGATGTACCTTGCTTCGTCCCATAAGACAGTTGGATCATCCATTTTATTGATTAAAACTACAAGATGTTTGACACCAACTGTCTTTGCTAAGAGTGCATGTTCACGAGTTTGTCCGCCCCGTTCATAGCCTGTTTCAAATTCGCCTCGTCGTGCAGAAATAACCTGAAACATCACAAAAATCAAGTACATTTAAACTGTGGTACACAAAAAACCCACAAGGATTAGTTTCTGGCCATCACCATTTTGGGAATTGACCATAAATGAACTTCATTATTCCTCATTTAATTACAGGAAGTAAGACTTCCGAAGCACAAATGCTGCAGATTGCCTAGTTAAATCTGTACTTCCCGGTACTTACTCTAGGATGGAATGCCCAGTGAGACTGAGAAGAGCTGGCATGAGTTATTGTTGGTGCCGACAAATGAGGCTACCCAGTCCCCAATAATACAACCCCTAAGATTAGAAGTAAGACTTTGTCATGTACTCACTAATACAGCTATATCAGCCTGTGAAGCACCACCAATCATATTTGGAACGAAACTCTTGTGACCGGGTGCATCTAAGATTGTGAAATGTTTAGTTTCAGTTTCGAAAAATGCTCTCCCCACNTGTGAAATGTTTAGTTTCAGTTTCGAAAAATGCTCTCCCCACTTCCACGGTCTTGCCTTTGTCACGTTCTTCAATATTTGTATCTAAGGCCCATGACAGGTACCTGAAACAAACAAAACATATACAAAATCCAAGAAAACAAGGCAGATAAGCCAACATTTCCTCAACACTTTTCTGAGTTCTGGAAGTTGCTAGGATTTTGTTCAAAATACAGTCCCCCTCGCTATTACGAACCCTTCGGGTTCCAAGGGTTAAGTTTGTACTAACGCGGAGTTCGTAATAGCGAGGATTTTACATACATGTCATGAAATTTTGGGAGCCAAACGCTGGGTTCGTAATGGGAGTTCGTAAAATCGAGGTTCGTAAGAGCGAGGGTGCACTGTAGTTGAACTCCTTACCATGTTTCTCTGTTCTTTTCCTTGGCTTCCTTCTCATATTTTTCTAGTGTTCTTTTATCCACCATACCAGTGAGGTACCTGAAAATAAACGAGTTTAAAAAAGAGGTAATTTGAAAAAAGATGAGGTAAAAATCACAAAAAAAATTGAATTACGATATTTCCAAAATATCGTAATTGCCATACTTTGGCTATTGGAGTGTTCAGGTTGCAGCTCCATTGCCTATTATCTTCATTCCATATGTTTACTCATTATAAATTACACAATCAATAATTTATAAAACTCCTTTCTTTCAGCCTAATCACACATCTACTAATTACAGACTGTCTCTTTTTATACAGGGCTTCTCTTTGTAATCAGTTCCGGCACCCAACAATGGGGCTTTGTTTCTATTCAACCTAAACTTTTCACACTCCCTGTTTGCACAAGGTTTCTTTACTTCAGATCTACGTGTATAATTGGGAATCCAGCTCATTCACTTCTGGAATCTCAACAAGAAAGTGCCTGAGAAAGACCTCAGTTGGGGTCGAAAGTTTGCAAAATTGAGAGACGACTTATGTTTACTATCATTTCCAAAATACCGATCCAGAAATATGATCAACAAGATGTACTTTCATATGGAACAAACCTTGTTAAAATCAGCCCAGCAGTATTTGAAATATTCAAGGTATCAGGTGTAGATAAACTTATGTCCATGACTGTACAACTTACAAACCGAGCCACTCTCATTATCAGAAAGACCACTTCAGACCAACAGCCTAACATGAATTGCATAATGACTTACATGATGTGTCCACCAATTGTAGACTTTCCTGCATCTACATGACCAATGAAGACAATATTGACATGTTCTTTAGGCTTTTCCTCGCAGACTGATGGATATCCTTTTTCCTCCTAGGTCTTTCTTCAGCTTCAGCTCCTTCTTCATCTGCTTCATTTGAATCTTCTCCACTATTTGAACCACTTCCTCCATTTTTTTCATCATTGTCATTCCCATTTTCTGCAGACCAGTCATCTACGATGAAAGACAGATTATTGTATGTGCGCCAGTCACCCATCCACGTAGTGATCGCACTCAACGTTGCTTAACTTCTACATGTAGATCCGAGGCCAACGCACTAACCACTAGGCCATAAAGGAAATCCTCCATGGCCGGCGGGTTAAGCCATGCCATAAATGTAGTAGCTACAAGTGGTTCAATGCACCATCTCGGTGTCATAGGTCAGTGTTCTAGCCAGAAATTTGTCCAAACAGGGCGGGATGACTGCATTTTCTTATGATTCTACGGCCCTGGATTTTCAAACAGGGCGGGAGTGAAATTCAAACAGGGTGATCTAATAGAAATGCATTGCAAGTTACATTTTTAAACAGGGCGGCAAAATGACCTCTGAATTTTGAACAGGGTGGTACCGCCCTGTAAAACTGGCCTGGCTAGAACGCTGTAGGTCATATGACATAGAGGTATACATGTACCAAGTTTCAGGTCAATAGCCCCGCGGTTATGAAACGCACCACCAAATGCAAAAATTTCGAACTTTGACCTATGTGACTTTGAAAAGTAGGTCAAATCAAAAACCAGTTATGTAAAAATTTGGAGACGATCCATTCATTAGTTCAGGAGTTTAATTGCACTTTTTGGCCCGTATTCCAGAACCGACCTTAAGGGATAAGGAATTCCTCAACTCATAAAAGGAGGCCTTATCCTATTCCAGAACCGACCTTTATTT
>NMRB01002229.1:1626-12446 GCA_002633025.1 Notospermus geniculatus
TTAACAGTTAGTTTTTCTATTGTCCTATATGCCTTGCAACGGTCCCGACGCAATTTTTTTCTCCCACTACTCTTGCGCTTGTTGGGGACTTGCGGCTTTGATGGTCCGGGAACAGTTGGCTCCGCATTCGGTGCTCCTTGTGCTAGAGGTTCCGGGGCTTGTGGGCCTGGACCCTGAGGTTCTGGGGCGTGCTGTATCGGGACGGCTGGACCAGCTCCCGCTGGTACTTGGGGGTGTGGACTGTTCGGAGGTGTTAATATATCTGCAGCGTTGGCCACTTTTGCTCTGTGGTTCCGCTGATTCTTCCGCCAGGCTCGCCTCTGTCGTTTCTGTCCACGCTCACTGAGTTCTGTAATCTTTTTTATCCCACCAGCCTCCTTTCTTTTCTGGTATCGCGCCCTCTCTGAGGCCTTATAGCGGTCATGTGTTTCTATATTAGCCTTCTGCTTTTCGCGCCATCTCTGTTGCCGCTCTTTTCCCGTTAGCGGATGTGCTTTCTTTGGAGGCATCTTTGGGCACTGAAAGAGAAAATTATTATTAAAGCGGCAGTCTCCTTAATGTCAGCAAGGATTTTGCCTCCATCGGAAACCCCTCAATCAGAGTAGAATGTTCAGAATCAATATGCACGATGACTGAGGCCTAGGCCTACGGCCGGCGATTGCACATGGCATAACAGGCCGGCAAAAGGACGTATTCTACTAACGTTAGCGCCGTACATGACATTAGGGACACTCTCCTTTAAGTAAGGTGGCCATGCAAACAGTATGGGGTAGGCCTAGGCCTAATTGGAATAAGACTCGACGATTATCATACCCCATTCCTTCACTCCTGCCTTCACTAACAGTATGGGGAGAAAAAGCAGAAGGCTAATATAGAATCAAATGACCGCTATAAGGCCTCAGAGAGGGCGCGATACCAGAAAAGAAAGGGAGGCTGGTGGGATAAAGGGACTGGACGCTCAGTGCTGCATAGGGCCTACATTGATGTGTCATTACCGTAACGAATAGTCATTACCGTAGCAAGTCATTGGTTACGGTACCGGTAATGACGTTACGGAAATGACCACGTAGGCCTACTTAGAACGTTGCAGCCCTGCGTCAATACAGTGTGACGCAATGCACTACACATCGGTGAAAGGGCGACGGGACACCCCTTCAAAAATGACTATACTAGTCAAAGTTGATTAACTACATGATTTCATTTAAAAATATGTGTTATGGTAGTGACTTTTAATAAGTGTTCGCTACTGGTAAAGGTCGGGAAATCGGTAAAATCAAGAAAACATACCAGGTCTGAGCTGCGTCTGCCTGCCGGCCATTCAAAATAATGGCGCCTTGGCAACTTGTCCCTCGCACGTGGTTGCTCTGGTGGTTCCGAATCTTACTACTATAATAGGAGAGCCTCTCCTTACTCATGCAAATGAGGGGTCGTGACCTCACTGAACTCACACTGGATTGGGCCGGGGAAAGTGGGTCGTGGCCTCCGACGGACTTGTATATCATACCGTACTAGGCCTACATCTAAATTCGGCCAATTTCCAGTGCTTGATAGAACAGACGATGTAATCCAATGATTTAATCCAATGAGAAATTTACTCACGCAATAAAATAGCAGTGCCACAAATGCAGTTTAAGGGCTTCAAACTGTCGAAAGTTTTCTGAACTGCCGACCTAATTAACAATGTCCCAAATTTTTGTTTGTATGCTGTGACGTGACACCGATTCCGCTTTCAGCCTCTGCTCCATTCCACACCGTCAGACACGTTTCATAATCTGAAAGGTCATCCTTGATAACCTAGTTGTTGGTGAAGGTTTTAGGCTTCCACCATCACCAGGTTCTGACTTATCTCGTGTTATGTTTGTTTGCTTCTCTGGTGAGCCCAGATCTGGAGTTGCTCAAGTTCAAGTAAACGACTGCAAAGTATCCTCAGGGGATTCCTTCATGGAGATTACAGGCATGAAACAAGGGCTGTAGTCAGAAGTTAATTGTGTAGATGCATTAAAACAGTATAAGTGCATTTGATGTGATAATCAGGCTGAATTTATGACTTGTTTTTCAGCTGGTTGACTGTTGTATAAATGCCCTGGCATGCCTGGTGACAGCCTTCAAAGATACAATCCTTGCCGAATGTCCTCAGATGATCAAGAGCAATGAGAGTGAGAGTATGTACATGTATGACCATGGACGGTTATGGGAAATGGCATGCGGCGTGAGGATGTCTGATAAAAGTTGGTGATTGGTTAATCTGATGAATTATGTAGGCCCCTATTGCACAATGCAGATTCATGGAAAAATGCATTACCGGTAACTTTGCTGATGAAACAACGTTTTTTTTATAATTTGGTACATAATCTGCAATGTGTGTTGACTTGCAGGGCTTCGACTGATGTTCAGTCTGATGGACCATGTGCCTGATGGCATTACTCCGATGCTGTGTTTACTAGAAGAGCACATTGTCAGTGTTGGCCTGGCGGAAATGATTGCAACTGCTGATACCATCACAACAGTAAGTGAAGTCATAAACTCCATACGCAGACGTGTACCGCATCCCCTACAGTTTACCCGCTCTCCATAATTGCTAGTCACTTGGATACGTTCACCACGATTGGTCAACAGATGGCGCTGAGGTTTCACGCGATTTAAAGCAAAGGAAGTGTGGTACACAACCAGTAAAGTCATTGTTCTTGACCAGAATTGTCGCTTCAGCAAGATTTAAAGCAAATGGCTCGCGGGGTTTGTTGACAGTTGTTTGTTGACATGTCCTCAAATCAAGTGCCGTTTTGAGAAAAAGGCGAAAGAAGGATTTTAGTTTAATGGGAAATGCATTAGACAGCCAAACGTCTGAGGTGTATTCTGCAAAATCTACCGCTTCGAAATCAATGTGAATAGTACAAAATGTACATTTTGATCGACTGAATTTGAAACTGTCATTAACCCATTTTAACAAATTTTTAATGGAACCTCGTCCCCAGTGTTTACATTCGCATATGTGCACAGGTTTTGCATATGGCTGGAGCACGGCTTCGCCTGGAGGCGAGATTCACTCTCTATGGGAGGTACCACCAAAAATGTAAACAAACCCCGCGAGCCATTTGCTTTAAAGGGCCTCTAGAGGCAGCTCGCCATTAGGCTACTATCAGTACCGGTTCTTCGGCCAGGCGGCGCCACTTTAACGTAATAATCACTGGTGCGAGGTATTCAACCTGGGTTTTCCCCGGGGTTTTCCCCTGCCATGCTGGCTGCCTCTAGAGGCCCTTTAAACTTTCCTTTGCAATCTCGTACCCAGAGTTCAATGCCACATTAAACTCTGGAAAGGGCTAGACCGGTACTACTTTTCCACAGTGCAAATGCATTGATAGTGGCGGATGAATTTCTGACCGTTGCACAGCGAATTGCGTAGGGATTCGAAAGAGTTTGTTCTTTTTTCCATAAGAAAACATCGAATACCCAAAGAAATGTTAAAATATTAGTAATTTTACAAATACTGGAACAAATTCTAATTTTCGGTATGATTATTTTATCAAATAATTTGTAAAATCGATGAGCACAAGAATCTTGTGCTGGGTTCCAGGGCCCATATTCATGAAACCTTGCTAGCTTAGTTGGTTACTAGTGGTGTACATTGGCCTGTACAAACTGGGTAATTTAGTACGTAACTAGGCCTAGCAAGATTTCATGAATATGGGCCCTGCCCTTTTCAGAGGTCTTAGCCAAGGNCCAGGTGGCGTAACCTGAAAATCAAGTAAGTGCTATTACTCGGGAACGGCTTGACGCAGAGTGCTCAAATTTGATATTTACCTCCATCTAGATGACCTTTACATGCATGTCAAATTTCGGCCTGATTTGACTTCAAACATGGCCACCAGGTGGCGTAACCCAAAAATCATCAAAGTGCTGTAACTCAGGAACGCCTTAACCCAAAGTGCTCCAATGTGCTATGTGGCCCCCTGCAGATGACCTTTATGTCCATGTGAAGTTTCGGCCCGATCGGATGTCCAATATGGCCACGAGGTGGCGTAACCCGAAAATCATCAAAGTGCTGTAACTCAGGAACGACTTGCCCCAAAGCGCTCCAATGTGCTACGTGGCCCCCTGCAGATGACCTTTATGTGCATGTGAAGTTCCAGCCCAATCAGACATCCAATATGGCCGCCAGGTGGCATTACCCAAAAATCATCAAGGTGCTACCTGGGAATGACTTGACCCAGATTGGTTGCTCATAACTGATATGTACATGTACCTCCCTCTGTCATTAGACTATTATGTCCAACCCAGTGAGCACATGGTCCATGGACCATTTCATTGACCAATTTTTGGCACAAATTACATAATTATCATGACTAAGAATTAGAATTTGCAAATTAACTCAACGTCTGCACCTGCACATATGTATTCCCCAACATTTGGTGATAAAACGCCAGGTCCCAGTCGCGTTGTTGCCGAGAAATCTATGGCGAAAAAGTCAAATGGGGGTCTCATTGTTTGCTTAATTAGCTGATTAATGAAAGATGAAAGCACATCGTTTTCAAGTCAGATGTGTAGAACAAGAGTAGCAATTTCATAGAAACACATGAAATCGATGCTACCTTTTTGCTTGAAGAAAATATGAATTGTTTTCAGTTGCCATTTGCAGTGCGCTTCCTTATGGCTACCGCCCCCTTAAACTCTCAATCTTCTTCCTTTGCAATCTCGTACCCAGAGTTCAATGCCACATTAAACTCTGGAAAGGGCTAGACCGGTACTACTTTTCCACAGTGCAAATGCATTGTTGGTGGCGAATGAATTTCTGACCGTTGCACAGCGAATTGCGTAGGGATTCGAAAGAGTTTGTTCTTTTTTCCATAAGAAAGCATCGAATACCCAAAGAAATGTTAAAATATTTGTAATTTTACAAATACTGGAACAAATTCTAATTTTCGGTATGATTATTTTATCAAATAATTTGTAAAATCGATGAGCGCAAGAATCTTGTGCTGGGTTCCAGGGCCCATATTCATGAAACCTTGCTAGCTTAGTTGGTTACTAGTGCCAGTGGTGTACATTGGCCTGTACAAGCTGGGTAATTTAGTACGTAACTAGGCCTAGCAAGGTTTCATGAATATGGGCCCTGCCCTTTTCAGAGGTCTTTGCCAAGGAACGATGGTGGCGACCTCTTCAGATTGCTTCCTTTGCAGGACTCCGAGAAGTATGTAGAACAACTCCTCCTACTGTTCAACAGATTTAGTCTGCTAGTGAAAGAAGCTTTTTGTGATGACCCGAGGTTTCTCAGATCAAGAGACAAGGTAAGCCTTCAAGTTTGGTGTCATGACACTCTAATGTGCGGTTGTTCAAGGTACCGGGTAGCTCACGTGAGCCTGGCTTATTCCTCAAACTTGAGTTCACGAAAGTCGCAGTTATGTCTGGTCATAATAACAGCTTAATCAATTCCGAGTTTATTGCACAACCTGAATTAAACTTGGGATTACATAAGCCTGGCTTGTTACCCTACTTGCTGCTCATGTTTTCCTATACAATTTGCTTGATATGTCCCCGGTTGCTCAGGTCTGGCTTACGTGAGCTGATCCTATGATCCAATGCTTCTGGGCATACAGTGAGTAGGCCTAGGCCTACCATTGTAAGTCGTTCTTATGATCACCCCACTGCCAGGTCTGTTAAGGCTAGCTTGGCTTATGTTCAAAGCCCAACCTGCACAACGCGCTGTGAAATATAAGTCTTGCTGAAGCCACGCTTATGTCATTGTCAGTATCAACCATGTTGACCCGTGTCTGAAGCCAAGGCTGAACAACCGGGCATAAGTGTTGGCATTGCCCATTTTGCTCCTGTATGTTGTTAGGTATACCAAACAATGCTTAAAATGGTGTTTGTGCTGTGCTGGTGAGAATCTGAATTAAAAGATTCTGCTGCATATCTTGTCTTGATTTATTTCTCTGTTTTGCAGGCATATAGAAATGTAGTGAATGATACATCTGTATTCAAACTTGAGCTCCCTGTCAAAATCAAAGGGTGAGTTATGATATGAAATAACTTTTCTCTTAACTTCTTTGGCCTTGTATGTGACCTGGGCAATATCTTTGCTAGGTTTATGCCCAGTTGTTCAGGTGTGGCTCACGTGAGCCTGGCTTATTCCTCAAACTCAAGTTCATGTAAAGTCGCGCTTATATCTGGTTATAAGAACAGCTTAATCAATTCCGGGTTCATTGCACAACCTGAATTAAACTTGGGGTTACGTGAGCGTGGCTTGGTTGTTACCCTACTTGCTCATGCTTTCCTATACAATTTGCTTGATGTGGGCCCCGGTTGCTCAGGTCTGGCTTACGTGAGCTGATCAATGCTTCTGCCATCTTAAGTCTGGGCATACAGTGAGTAGGCCTACCATTGTAAGTAGCACTTATTACCACCCAACTGCCAGGTTTATTATAGGAAAGGCTTAAGCTTGGCTTGTGTTCGAAGCCCAACCTGCGCAACGCGCTGTGAAATATAAGTTTGGCTTAAAGGTTACCTGAAAGGCATTTCATGATTTTTTTCTCTGAAAAGTGGTTCGAGTGAAAAACAATTCAGTGAAAATTGCATGAACATTGGACCATTAATTACAGTGTTATACAGTAAACCTCGCGTAAGTCGACACTTTTGGGACCATGATTTTTATGGCGACTTGGAGATCTGACGAGGTATGCATAAGTCGACATTTCGGCGACTTACATACAAGCCGCCGTTTTGACGACTTATTAAGCCTGTAACTCGGCGTTTTGGCGACTTACGACTCATAAATTTGTGACATTACTTGTACATTTCAAATGTTGGCCTTTGTTCTAAGCTCACCTTGGCAACATGGTTTCGTTGATTGCCTGTTTTGCTCCTTAGAGCTGGCCACTGGCCACGGTAGGGCCTATTCAAATCTTTTGGACTTGGTGTCAAAGCAGGAAACCAGTCAAATCCTTGGAATCCACCTGTGATATTCAACCTGATCAGGCTATTGCTTTGCGACTTGCTTTGCAACTGGGCGCTCGATGGCCGTCGTGGACGAGCTAGACGTCATTAACGCCAAAAATATTTTTGTTTCCACCAAAGGCGAAAATGTGATTAATTTCAGGTCAGCGACCGGTATTGCGGTCGTATTCAATCGCAGGTAGCAGGTTGCAAAGCAGTAAATCGGGAGTGGATTCCTAGGGAAAATGAAATAGTTTCCACTGTCATGACTGTTGTACGAGTCAAATATCTTGACTGCAGACATGCAGTGCGATGTCAAAGTGGAATTGATTTTGGGAAAGTGATGTGGATTCCCCATTTATAACTTACCATTCGTAGCTGTGCCGCGATCGTCGCGTGTCGACTTACGCAAGGCGAAAAGCATTGTTTTTACATAGTAGGGACCAGGATATATGCGACGACTTAGGCACTTTGACGACTTAGGAATGGTGACTTAGCGAAGGTAACTTAATGGTAGATATCATTACAAGAAATTGGGACCTTTTCAGCTGTGTCGACTTAAACACTTTGGCGGGTTAGGCGCCGGCGACTTACGCGAGGTTTACTGTACCGGTACCAAATTAAGGTGTTGTTTCTACATCACAACCAAACAAGTTGGTATCCATGGCTGTCCAGGCGGTGGGTTCATGAGGTCAAATGTGCTATCCAGAAATCCAAATATTGCCCTCAGAATCCATAAGGAAACAACTGCAATAGGACTGACTGAACAAGAAAAATACATCAAAACTACACCTGACTGTCCAAGTTAAATGAGTTATTTTAATGTATTTTATATGTTCAAAAAATCCAATGACATCAAATGTGCTGTTCTCCGCTGCCTGACATGGTTGCCAGGGTGTACATGTAGTCATCCTTTTTGAATTCCCGTAACTTGGAAATGGGTGATCCGATTTTCATGCGGTTTTCAGTTTCAAGGTGCCTGATTAATGCTCTACAGTAGGCTATTACGCAGAAAACCAGAAGTGGATGAAACCCTTTCAGGTAACCTTTAAGCCACGCTTATGTCGGGATCGACCCAACTCTGGCTTAAAGCCAAGGCATTATACTTCATCTAATAACTAAATCATAAGAATAGGAGCAGTCAGCCGCGCATATTGCCAACAGATGACAGCAAAGTTCTAGCGGACCAGTGTACAGGAAAATCTATGTGATTGCTGCTCAGTGAATAATGACTGGGTCCGCTATATGCATTGAATTGGGCCGTAGTGACACCTATTGGTGAACTCACTGACAGCTCCTATTGCATCACAACCAAGCAAAAACATCTGCATGTGCAAGCCAAAAACTTCTTGATGAAAGAATTCAGATGCTTAATTACAATTGCAGAGTTAGTGCCAACACCCAACCAGAGTCCAAATGTCCTGAACTCCTGGCCAATTACTGTGATATGTTACTCAGAAAGACACCAGTTAGCAAAAACCTCACTTCAGAAGAAGTGGAAAAGAAGCTCAGAGACGTGGTGAGTAAAACTGAAGTAGTATTCTGTATTTCTGTATCATGTTTTCGAGATAGGTAATTTTTTTGTTGTGTGAAATGTGACAGTTGGGGTCAGTCACATCTTGGACTGAGCTGTAGATTACAAGTACAGTGCAACCTCGCTATAACGAATTGCTTGGGATCCAAGGGTAAAGTTCATTATAGCGAGGGGTTCGTTATAGCGAGGAATCCGACAAAGTTGAGTCTGTATGGTCAATGACAATGGTCCGAGGATGTACATTGACATGTGTGCACTGAAAAGGCTGTCATGTCACTGTTATAAACGAAAGTTTCGATGTCTCTATTTGTTATTAAATTCCAAATTTAGCAAAGAGGTAATTAAACAACACATTAACCCTTTCACTGCCATGGGCGACGATCGTCGCCCCCTCTAGTGCCTGCCGTTGGCGACTATCGTCGCCCTATGCAGAAAGCCTGTTCAGTTAGTTTGGCTATTCATAGATGGCGCCCCAATCAAAATTACAGAAATTCCCCTGAGACTGCCATAGGTGACCGCTGACGCCCTATGCAGAAGGTATGTTTAGTTAGTTTCGCCATTCATAGACGGCGCCCCAATCGAAATTACGGAATTTTCAGTGCACGGAAAACCGTATACACGGCAGTGTAGCGTACAGTGTATACGGGAAACTCGGCAGTGAAAGGGTTAAATACTTGTAATTTGTAATGTATTCATTGACTGTGATTAGTTTCACAGCAAATTGCACACGCCCGACAGAGTTGGATCAACCAGTTGACAGGGGCTACAGGGTGAACCTGAAAAAGAGCCTTTAGTGAAAATTTTGGGGTCCATTGGGTAGGGTTCGTTATATCCGGGAGTTCGTTATATCGAGGTTCGTTATAGCGAGGTTGCACTGTATTTGAAGTCATATGAAGAATATTCCATTCAAATGTCAACAGAGCTATAAATAGCATCCTGGTGCTATTTATAGAATCGGCATCGCAACATCACGCACACGGCAGTGGCTAGTCCATTTCCACGCAGAGGAAATAGACCTCAGTAACTGCCAACATTTTCCATTGTGATGAAAATTAATAGATGTGAAATAAGAAATAAACGGGTTTCCAAGGTGAAGGTCATCACGCCCTTCTTCCAGACTCGAACCCACGGACTCTCGCATAAGGCATCAACCGCCAGCACTAAGGGACGAACGCCTCAAACCACTAGGCTAAATCCCTATCTTCAAAAAAGATAGTTCAATAGCCCGTGTTAAAGGAGGCATCCATCAGTACCCTGATGGCATCCATCAGTACCTTGATGAAAATTAATAGGAGAAAATGCATGAGTAGCGGTAATGCATGCCAATACAACTGATACGCTTGCTGTGGAATTCCTCGGTGAGCTCGTGCATGCGGAAAATCCTCAACATGATAAACAAGTCAAATATTTAAATAAAGAAGGCAGTCAATTTGGTTGACCGATCACAACAGGGATAAGATGATTTTGCTTTTTGAATGACGCACGTTATGGATGGCGTTTTTATCGGCTACATGTCTATAGGAAACATGTGACACTAAGCTGATATTGTTGGGAAACCCCTGTCCTGAGGAGTGGATTGACCTCTCCATTTATTTTTGTGGTGTTTTCACAATAAATCTTTTCATTGGCAAGAAAACCTTTCAGATCTTGGCCTTCTGTGACGGCCCACTCAATTCTAAAGGCTTTTTGTGACAAATTGGGCATTTTACTCATCATTTTCATATGCAGCGAGCTTACTTTTATGCGCAACAGACGGCCGTAAAAGTCGGTTAACCCATTAGGCGCCAGACAAGTATAAATTAGGTCAGCTTTTTTCCCAGTGCTTTTCACTTTTTGACCATATCTTGGTTTTTTGCTCAAATGACAAAAAGAAAAAGTTGAAGATAAAGTGAACAAGTGATGTTTATTTTGTAGCTTATAACACTGGCTACATGATACAACTGGAGCCGAGGTTAGTTTTTAGCTCACCTCTGTGAGGTGAGCTTCTCCCATGGTGTGTCGTCCGTCGTCCGTCGTCGTCCGGCGTCCGTCGTCGTCCGTCGTCGTTAACTGGGGTGGCACGTTTCTAAACCGCTTGGGTTACAAACTTGAAATTTGGTGTACAGGTACCCTATGGTAAAAACTATCTCTGGACCGAAACTTAGCGCTGCTTCTTGTACACTCTGGCCTGTAGGGGGCGCTTTGTGAAAACCTTCTTTCGGCCATATCTCCTGAACGCTGTTAGCTAGAACCACGAAACTTTTATGGTGGGTTCCTCTGATGAGACTACATCACATAAATCTCGGGTTTTTGATTTGACCTACTTTTCAAGGTCACAGAGGTCAAAGTTCAAAATTCACTGTTTGGTGGCACATTTCAT
>NMRB01002229.1:19444-38004 GCA_002633025.1 Notospermus geniculatus
CCGATCGGACATCCAATATGGCCGCCAGGTGGCGTAACCCGAAAATCATCAAAGTGCTGTAACTCAGGAACGACTTGACCCAAAGTGCTCCAATGTGCTATGTGGTCCCCTGCAGATGACCTTTATGTGCATGTGAAGTTCCAGCCCGATCGGACATCCAATATGGCCGCCAGGTGGCGTAACCCGAAAATCATCAAAGTGCTGTAACTCAGGAACGACTTGACCCAAAGCGCTCCAATGTGCTATGTGGTCCCCTGCAGATGACCTTTATGTGCAGGTGAAGTTCCAGCCCGATCGGACATCCAATATGGCCGCCAGGTGGGATCCCAAAAATCATCAAAGTCTTTCCTGGGAATGACTTGACTCAGATTGCTCATAAATGATATGTACCTCCTTCTGTCATTAGACTATTATGTCCAACCCAGTGAGCACATGGTCCATGGACCATTTCATATTGGGATAACGTTGCAAAAAATCGGGACTTCTCAAAGCCATCCGAGATAGGCGATTTTCCAACTTATGTGTCTCCGACTTATGTGTTTTCTACTGTAGGCCTATACCATCTGGGCCATGCCCACAAACAACATACCAGTCAGGGTATGCCACGCTCTGCATTGCTCTTGTTTCAAACGTCTCTGTCATTTCACTTGCAGATTCAATAAACATCAAGATTCTGAATGCTGGTGCTTGGGCTCGTAGCAGTGATCGTGTGCCTGTGTCTTTACCAATGGAGTTGGAGGACTACATCCCGCAGGTTGAAGACTTCTACAGAATGAAACATAGCGGGAGGAAGCTGCAGTGGCACCATCTTATGTCCAGTGGTATTGTAGGTATCAGAATGTGCTAAAGTTAGGTACCCTCAAAAAATTCATGCTACTCCTGCGGATGAGTTGGACTCTGGGCACTGTCAGAAAACTTGCATTATATCTTTTCTCATGCACTTAAGGCCTCTCAATTACATGGTTTTCACGTCGTATAACGACGTACACGCCCAAATTCCGGATGCGCCCAAATTGTCAAAAGAGTCCAGAATCTGTTCACAAACGAATTCAAATCATAGCAAATCAATTGAATAAAGCTTACCGCTACTCAAAGAATTGTGTTCTGCGTATAGTTAGTGTTATTTCCTGGTTACTAGTATTTCGCACTTTATTCGTGTCCGAAATTACAAATATTACCCCTCGAATGAAAACTTCCGTGTTGGTCAGACTAGTTCTGTGCGCAAACTAGTCTCGGTCTATGTAGAGTTCCAATATCGCTGTTGGAATATCTGTGCTGTGCGCGAGCATGATAGATTGGTAGACGTTTAGACGACAAAAAGTGCCCAATTTTGGCAAAAAAGTGATGTATCCCAAATTATGTAATTGAGAGGCCTGCACTTGTGGACGCGTTGAGTGTATTTGTCGTAATGTTTGATGGTTCCTTTCAGATCACATTTGAAAATGAGATGGGTCGCTATGATTTAGAGGTAACTACGTTTCAAATGGCTGTGTTATTTTCATGGAATGAACGACCCAAGGACAAAATCTCATTTGAGAACCTCAAGCTAGCGACTGGTCTTCCAGATGCCGAGTTACGGAGAACATTATGGGTGAGTTACAGGTGTGATGATAGAATCTAATGCCCCCACCCTCCTGATGCCCCCTGTATTGTTTGTCACAGGATTAAGGGTCTTGGACTCACTAGAGTCCTATTGAATTGTGCCACTTAATCTGTAGTCTCGCGTAACCAGCCCCTCGGTCATCCCCGAGGTCGTCAGACCGAGGGTCTGGCACAGAACGCAATTCTCATTGTAGTGACCTTATTTCAATGATTTCGAAATAAGGTCAGCTTCGCTGATAGGCTAGTCACTACCAATGCATTATGCATACGAGCATGCAGTGCAGTGTAGTTGTGTTCTACGTCATCAGTCGTGGGTAGATTGTCTGCCATGATGGTTTTACAACATTACAAGTCAAAGAAACCATACGGACCAGGCTCTAAAATTGGAAATTTATTGGAAATTGCAAGAGTCTGGTGGCACGAGACTACTTCTGATCTATTGTTGGGGACATCACATATTGGGGCATTAGGTTCTTTTACACCGATATTTCAGGGGTGTGGCTGGGGGGTATACCCCAGAGCAAAAAGGGACAAAAATTTTTTCCTCTACAAGGCCATTTTCCCTCTTTAAGCTGAGTTATTGTGGTGTCAGAGTGGGCAAAATGCATCTCAGAGGACGCAGATTTTCAGTTTTGTTCTGGGGAGGACCCCCAGATTCCCCTCTGACTTTGCTCTTCAGACTCAATCAATTTTGCCCGCACTAGGCCATAGCTAGTTACACCCCTGTACATGTATTTGCATTGTCTCAATGGTCAGTGAGAAAAGTAAGGTATTATGTAAAATCATGTGCTCTGCAGTGCACTCTTTGTGTACAGTCTATCTGCTGCCTCAATGAGGAACCCGCAGAACTACGCCACGATGTGGCGCTGTCAGTGTAAGACCCAGAAGTCATATTTTCTAACAGTATCTCCATTGACTTCTTGCCCCAAAATAAACCACTCTCTTTGGTTCAATTTTTAAAAATTACACTGTCCTGTTTCATGTTCAAAGTTCTCCATATGTGTCACTGCTTTGTTTCGTCAGAAATGCCACAGGATGCCAATAAAACGTCTTTTGGGGAAATTTCCACTGAAAATTGTGTAGAAAAATGTACACATGCTTTGACGACGTGACGTCAACAGCGAAAAAAGTGACGTCAGTACGTCATTCGGGTCTTATAGTGACTGCGCCATCTGCAGTCGTGCGGGTTCCCCATTGTGAGTCATATTTTCCTGGTTTTCAGTCCCTGATTGCCTTCCCAAAGATAAAAAGACAAGTGCTGCAATGTTCACCCGAAGCTAAAAATCCTAACGATTTCATCGACAGCACACGGTTCTACCCAAACCAGGAGTTTGCTTTAGTGTAAGTGTGTCCAACATTCAGTAAAATAGATAGCTCAGGGTTGGAGCTACCATTGTCTTCTTTTAGCCAAAGTAAAGAAAAGCCTATTGTTCAGTAGTGTGAACAATAGGGATTTTCTTTACTTTGGCTAAAAAAAGTAATGGTAGCTCCAACCCTGATAGCTTATCTATTTTTGGTAATTTTTGCCTTCTCAGAGATAAAAATATGGAATTCCATATTCTTGTATGTCCTTTTTTTGTGACCCCTCGCATAACATACATTTGTAAAACTGTTTGGGTTCGGAGATTGTTTGGACTACTCGCAGTGTACTGATGGACGCCTCATTTAAACATGGGCCATTGAACCACCTTTTTTGAAGATGGGGATTTGGCCTAGTGGTTTAAGGCGTGCTGCCCCTTAGTGCTGGCGATTGATGCCTTTATGCGAGGGTCCGTGGGTTCGATTCTGGTAGGAAGCAATGTCTTTCACCTTAGAAACATGATTTCTGTTTCATATTTTTAGCTCAGCTGACCAAAGGTCAGCGGAGCTATTCATATGACTAAAATGGCTCAAAATGTGTGTGTGTCTGTGTGTGTGTGTGTGTGTGTGTGTCTGTTAAACTGGCACATTTCTATCCCTATGATCAGACACAATCGCCTTATGAAATCATACGTGAGTGGTATTTTAGAGCATTATCAATCAATAGCTGAAAGTATTTTGCACCAGAACTACAGGAGTGGGTTCAAAATATGACGATATATATTAGGAAAAATTCATAATAATCGAACCGAGCAGACGATCTCGGCTTCATGCACGCCGTCATTCCAAGTCTTCGACTGGGGCTGCTTTCATAGCGTGTTGTCTGAAAAATTGCTAACATTTCACATATTTTGATTATTTAAAACGTACTTAGTCTGATTGAGACCATTAACGATGAAGTGACAGGAAAATTTTAGTGGAATCCGCCGATATCGATGGTACCTCGCTTTTCACGGCTAGATCTCTTATCGGCTTCATTCGTCATTTCGAGTCTCCGACTCTGGCTGTTTTTGTAGCGCATGACAATAAAAATTCCTTATATTTCACATATTTAGAGAGCTCGATATGTCTTTAGTTTGATAGGGGCTATCAATGACGAAGGGATAGAGAATTCTTGCTTTAATCACATAAGTTCAAGATGCATTCTCGCTAGGTCCACAATGGCAACGGCGACAGTCATAGGTTTTCTCTTATTTTGTTTACATAAACGGAGTAGAGACCAATTCCGTCTCGGCCGCGGCTCATCCTTCCTCCAGGAAGTTCGTGTTGAACTGTACAGTCAACAACAACATTTTCTATTGAATGGCAAGATACTATTGAATGGTAGACAACATCGCCGATCGCCAAATAATTATGCCCTTTCTCACTTCATCCACCATAGTGATGTCATGGATTGGTTTTCAGCTATTAACTCCTTCCCACCCAATGGGTCTCAAAAGATATCTACACCTGCAATTCACCAAGAATTGCTGGCCTATTATCTGGTATTAACCCATTCTCACCAGGTAGGTCTAATACGACATCTACCTCGACTCACATACTTGTAAGTGGTATATTAACCCCTTCCCATCCGATGTGATGGTCCGTGGCTTCAAGTCCGGTGGGAAGTTAGTAGCGGGTACTTAAAGACCAGTTGAGCCAAGGTAGTTATGTTTGGCATCAAACTAAAGCTAATGAAGTGTAGGTTTGAAGTGACGTACTTCCATGACCTAGTGACCTACTTAAACACTAGTCGGACCAAGGTAGTCATGTTTGGTATCAAACTAAAGGTAATGAAGTGTAGGTTTGAACTGACCTACTTCCATGACCTACTGACCTACTTAAAGACCAGTTGAGCCAAGGTAGTCATGTTCGGTATCAAACTGAAGGTAATGAAGTGTAGGTTTGAAGTGACCTACTTCCATGACCTAGTGATCTACTTAAAGGCTAGTTGAACCAAGGTAGTCATGTTTGGTATCAAACTAAAGGTAATGGGGGGTAGGTTTGAAGTGACATACTTCCATGACCTAGTGACCTACTTAAAGACTAGTTCGACCAAGGTAATCATGTTTGGTATCAAACTAAAGCTAAGAAGTGTAGGTTTGAACTGACCTATTTCCATGACCTACTGACCTACTTAAAGACCAGTTGAGCCAAGGTAGTCATGTTTTGTATCAAACTAAAGGTAATGAAATGTAGGTTTGAACTGACCTACTTCCATTCCATAACTTGAGATCTTCGATATTTGCTTGCTTGCCATTAAAGGGTGAAATATTCGTACTTGTCTCACTTTTCCCCTGTCAACCTTTTGAGTTGCCAAGTCATAGTCAGCTGAGCGCAAGGCCCATGGGCCTCTTGTTGGTAATACATGTTGATGTACCAAGAAATTCATTTTAATGCACATATAATTTGATGCTGCATATGTATTTAAATGCTCCTTAGTTTTGAAATTCATTGCACTTGCAGTAAAAATGGGAACATGCAAAAAAGAGGCAAGATCAATCTGATTGGACGTCTACAGTTGTCTACAGAACGAGCAAAGGAAGAAGACAATGAAGGCATTGTGCAACTCAGGATACTCAGGGTGCAGGTATGTTTCTCACCACCAAATGTTTTGTAATTGGCCGCCTGACCTTAGTTGACAGATGTGCGTGTAGTGCTGTACAATATGTGCAGCAACACATACCTGTTCTACCAATGAGGTACCGGCAGACCTAATCCGCAACGCGGCGCTGACTATCAACTCGGTCATAACTGCGTCATTGAAAGTGAGGCTAACGTTATTTTCCAATTAATTCTGAATAGCACACCCTGTTTCTAGGCCAAATATAACTAAAACATTGCACTCAATTTCTGATTTTAATTTTCTATCATTAACTACAGAAGTGCTAAAATGTATCTCATGGCTTTTGAGCAAAAATCTCTGCGGGAACATGATGAATTTAATCGATAAAGTTGACCATTTTAGCGTAAGCGACAGGCGAATGGTCGACGTCATGGGTTGTGAATGACGCAGTTTTTGTAACGTCAGAATGACGGCTGATGACGTTCCAACAATCGCAAAGGCATGCGCACCTGCGTTTTAACCGAGTTGATGATCAGCGCCTCCTTTTGTTTGCCGGTACCCCATTGACAAGTTTGTACTTTATTTCCAGGAGGCTATTGTCAAGATTATGAAAATGAGGAAGACGTTCACAAATGCTGCCTTACAAACAGAACTGGTGGAAATTCTGAAAAACATGTTCCTCCCTTCGAAAAAGATGATCAAAGAACAAATTGAATGGTTGATTGAACATAAATATATGAGGCGAGCAGAAGATAACATTAACATGTTTATCTACTTGGCATAGACTAGCAGTTTAGGTACAGCCTGCCGGGATCTCTAACTCTAATGCCCCATCACACTGAGCTAGTTCTCAGTACATTCTTGAAAATTTGCCGAAGGGGCTCAAACTGTGTGTGGACGTAGTGGCAACATTTTACATTCGTTTTGCCAACTTCATGGATGGGCTCAAACGGGAAGTGTCGAGACATTGTTTGGTCAACATGAAATGTTCCAGCCCGTTTTATGATTTTCTTAGGATGGGATAATACCTTTTGAGAACTAGCTCAGTGTGACAGTACCTTTGGAGAAGAATGCGGCAACTTATGGTCCTAGACATGTCTCATTGGGAAATAATAGCGATATGGAATAATAGCATAGTCGACCAATAGCTGAGGTCTCTCTGCGTAAAGGACTGAGGCCCTGATAATAGTGATATGGAATAATAGCACAGTCGACAAATAGCTGAGGTCTCTGCGGAAAGGGCCGAGGAGGTTACAATGTACTTCTCAGCGGAGGTGACCCTGGCCTCCATGGAGTATGATTTCTTCTCGGCGGAGGCGATGTGAGCCTGTGTGGAGTACGATTTGTCCGCGGAGATGACACGGGCCTGTGTGGAGTACGATTAATTCTCAGCGCAGTTGACACAGGCCTGTGTGGAGTACGATTTCTTCTTGGCGGAGGTGAAACGCCAGCTTGTGTGGAGTACGATATCTTCTTGGCGGAGGTGATGCGGGCCTGTGTGGAGTGTGATTTCTTCTCAGTGGAGGTGACATGGCCCTGCATGGAGTGTGATTCCTGTACATCAATGACCACAGGGAAGTAATTTTTTCGGATATATTCATACTAACATATTATTCTTGATGTTGAAATATCCTGGATACACCATTCAATGGTTCAGTTTGTGACTGGATTTAAGGGAAGGCCCTGAGGGGTCAAAATATTTCATTTTAACATTTATTTCTTTGCCTTGTTGCTTGTGTTTGCCTTCTTTTGAACTCTACCTGTCGGGAGAAATCTTGTTCTGTGCCAAAATCCAGGCTTGACGTCCCTTCAGACTTCAAATCAAAACTCTTAACTTGGAACAATTCGTGTCGTTTCGTACAGCTTCGGGATTTAGTAAACACAAATAAGTCTTCAGGGTCATTACATGTAGGCCTACGGGTACAAGCTACATGTAGCTAAACTGTCCCGTCACTGCTGCTGCATGAATCCTGCATTCAGTTCAAGTGTCTAACTGGCTGACAAGAATTCAAAAGTGCTGAAGTTTCCCTTGGTACCAAACGAAACTGTTAGGCCACCACAAAGGTTTGCTGCAAAGAGAGAATTGCAACCCCTGTTTATACAAAAGTAACTAGGCAAGGTGACGTGACAAACAACAGTGGTTACACTTCATAAATCCCCGTGCTTACCCCGGGGATTTTGCGGTTACTTCTAATATATATAAATCACCCGAGTCCAAACATGCTAAATAGACCCATGTCTGAAATCCCTGTGCTTATTGGCCCCATCGAGCTCGATGGGGCTACGCCGGGGCTATTTTAGACATGGGTATTTTACATGTATGTAGTGTAACCACGAAATCCTTGTGTCTACCTGTAGTTCCGAGCACCCTGACAGACGGCGATGCAAATTGTTGAGTCATGCGCATGCGTAAAGGCTATTTCATGCCTTCAGTAGCCACTTGAGAGTTGCCTGTACATGCAGTGCCCCTATCGCCGGGTCATGGAACTTATTACCAATCGCATTTATTAGTAGTGTAACCGCTTGCTGCGTCAACGCCGTGTTTTTTCTAGTTCGTAAAAAACATGTCTCAAAAAGCACAGGGATTTTGGTGTAACCAGGGCTGTTTTACTCCACGTGGTGTCATGATCCCCAAATTCCCATGCCAGATGGCATAATACCAGATGCGCCGAATGGCAAAGTTCACTTTGATTATTCACATAGCTGTAGCTCTGTCATGTCTGTGTTCAGTTACATAGACTTTTAATAGGCCTAGTCACCTAAAAGAGGACCAGCGCAATGCAATGCGTGATGACAGCATTTTGTATTGTGATGGTACACTAGCAGGAAAAAAGACAATTCAAAACACGTTGCTCTGTGCCGTGGAGCCAATAATCTGTCACCAGCTTCAGTCTTCGGTGCTTTCAGTTTCAAAGCAAAAAGCGTCCAATAATTCAAAGGTACAGCGTGGTGGTGTTTTGGATTTCTGTAAACACGGCCGTATCTACCGCTATTGTCAGTGTTAGTTCCGCATCAAGTACCGGTTAACTCAAGTTGTTATGTGCCATATATTTTTTGCTGTTTTCAGTCGTTATGTGTTATCAAATATAACATAAATCACACCGCTACATTTTCTTTGGACATTTATTCATGTATCCCGAGTTCCCATGAGAGATTTCAGGTGGTGTAGTGCGAACATCTGCTCTCGCCATCAAAGAGGCCTGGGTTCAATCCCAGCCAAGCCAGTTACTTTAGGTCATAGTGAGAGCGACCTCGTAGCATTTTTGAGACCGACTATATTGAATTTTACGGTGTTTTCAAAGTGTTAGGAGAGGTCTCATAGCCTCGTGAAGGTCCCCAAAATGCTTGCCTGATACGTACTTCAAAGAATCAAGCCTAGTTTTCAGCACACATTTTATCTGCAACCTCCACCCAACCCCACCAAGTAGTGTAGTGTGAAAGGGGCTGTTCATTTTCGTCGATTGAGGAATCTGAGTTGTGATCCTTGGGAAAATGGAGAAAGCTATGAAGCAACACATTGCAGCGATTTATTCTGTACAGCACAACAAATAATCCCTGCAAAGCAAGTGCACAGCTTATTTTCGTTTTCCCAAGGATCACAACTCAGATTCCTCAAGTGACGAAAACGAACAGCCCCTTTCTTCAAGTGAAGGACTTCCCCAGGATGGTACAGGTCTGTGCAAATGTCTGGAACAGTGCAAAGGTCCAGTGTTCTAGCCAGGATTTCAAGTGGACAGGGCGCTTCTGGCAGAAGGTCTGAGGCATGCCTGTCGGAGGTGGGCGGTGCGCCGTAGGCATGCCCAGAGCAGGGGTCTCGGGGCCACCAAAAGAAAATTTGAAAACCTATATGCCCTGCGGTGCGATTTCAGCCTTTTTATGACGAAATAAATGAGCATATCATTGCCAGTTTGACTAAAGCATGGCGCACACATGGGCGACTAAAATGGGGTCGACTACAGATGCGACTACTACGTCGCCTTTGAGATCGATCAGTGACAGTGGTGTCATCCGCGACATCACTGATCTTATCCAATGAAGCATTTAGCGTCGCAAACGAGTCAACAGAAACTATGGGCGCTATTCTAGAACGTTCCTTAACATTAACACTGTGCGCTGTTTTGTTGAGATTTATTATGCTGACGATACCAGTGCGCCGACTATTTCTAACTAAATGGCCTGAGAGCTCATTTGTTTGTTAACAGCGTGAGATTTAAGCGTGGCGCTGGCAATTTTAAAGAGGGCGGTCGGGAAATTAGAAGGGGCGGGGGAATTTTCGCTTTTCGTTAACCGGGCGGTTTGTCACTGATCTTTTCACTAACAGGGCAGTACCGCCCGGTGAAACCGGCCTGGCTAGAACGCTGAGGTCCTAGAAATCAATAGTATTTGGCAGAGATCTATGCATATGATTATGAGGCTACCTGTGTGAGTCATCGATGACCGTCATTGTTTGTTTCACTTATCGCAATGCCCTGATTTTTTTATCATGTTTATCAGAGTCGTAAAAAAAATTCTATGTGACTTTTGTCGAGGATATATAAGGCGAGCGTTATCATGTTTGATTCTAGTTGATTTAGGTATGGCAGTAGACATCCTGAAATATGATAGTCTCTGCTGTATCTCTTGGAGGAACGCCTGCTGTCATGAGCAGTACAGTTTACAGTTAGTTGCTAGCGCGCTTTGATTTTTTCAAAAGTGGATTGTAGGACTAATCATGTGACCAGCTGCTGCTGCTGCTGAGGGTAATGACAATTATTTTACGAACATATGGTGGTCAGGTTACGTTTATGCGACCAGCTCCAAGCCAAGTGATGTACTTTTACTCGTGGGAATTGTGACCAAGATTTCTTCTGGATGGGACAGGTCGGTGAAATCTTTCAAACTTTGAATCTGGTTTTCAGTCTGAAATATTATGTTTTTTTGTGGTATACTATTGTGGTTTGGCCCCTCAAATAATTCTTTTCAGCACAAAATACAGTTTATGTACAATATTTAGCTCACAGGGTGAGCTTTAGTCGTAACAGTGTCTCTCGTCCATCGTCGTTAGTCGTCTGTTGTCGTCCATTTTGTATCCGCTGGGACAGTTGACACTCCTTGGTCAAATGTGTTGATACTTTGGGCCAATACCTGTTTTACTCAGGTGAGCTATTACCATCACGCTGTGTCTATCATTGGCATCCGAGGAGCGACTTGAAAAGAATCTCTTACAACCCAATAAAGAACAATAAGCCTAGTGATGACAGAGGTCACAAATTTTTTTGACGTTGTTGTATTTCGGACTACCGGTATAACAACAGGGGACTTTTTCGCCATTTGACATGTTTGAAACACCGTGTAGCTCATCAGGACTAGATTCTGATACATCGTCATGTTCCATGGTGGATATGGGCAGTTATATAGTGCAAAAAAGACATTGTGAAAGGAAGATATTATTCTTTTGTAGAAATAGGCGGGTAAACCATCCATCTGCCATGAATAGACAAACATGACAAAGATAGACGTGCTACTAGAATACTTACACTAGTACATGTAGATTTATTTTCCCATTTTCACGTTGTCACAAACATCACTTGAATGTGGTGTCCTGACTGCCCATGCCCAAGAATATAACAAAGCCGGAACCGGAATGTATTAATCAGGTCTTAATTTCAAAATGTCCACATAATTAATTGGTTCACATCAGTTCGTAAAAACTGAAACAAATAAACAAAACAACCCCCATCACTGATTGTCCAGATTACCAGCACAGTCTTTAAAAGCCGGGAGCTGGGTAAAATACTCAGCTGATAACATCAAAACACTTCCCTTGAGTCCAATCATCCATACAGTTGGTTCACATCAGCTCGTAAAAACTGAAACAAATAAAAAAACAACCCCAATCACTAATATTGTCCAGTAATTACATTCTCACTCGTGGTGAGCATATGCAATACCGTGATGTTATTTGTATCTAAGGTACAGTCTTGTTAAAAAATAAAAAGACAGTAATGTTTTCTATTCTGCCGAGATGTCAATGGTCATTCGTGGGCAAGATTGCCATTTTTATACACAATAACATGTTGGCTAAATGATGACATACCAAATTTAGGATTTGTGGCAAATTATCATGAAAATATAAGAATTTCAAAATATCAAGAAAAACCACAATTTTTAGAATCCCCTATTTTCATTTCAAAATTAGCTTGATATTATTCCCTGATGATTTCTAAGAAATTCTGTGAAAAAAGTTTCGAAAAATCTCTTGTCATTTTCAAGATATATCAAAATATCATCAGAAAGTTTTATGACTTTCGTTAAATTCCCCGTCTATTGATGTAAAATGATGAAATAATCAGTATGAACTGTTTTGTTATCGTGATGTGACTGTTGATGAGGGAAAAATATGGAAACTATCGAATTTTGCAAAATATCAAATTCATAAAAACTGATGATATTTTGATATATCTGGAAAATGAGAAAAGATTTTTAAAAGGTTTCTTCACAGGAATTCATAGGATCGACCAGGGAATGATATCACGCTGATTTTAAAATCAAAATTCCGAATTTTGAAAAATGAGGTCTTTTTGAGATTGATATTTTCATGATATTTTCGTGATATTTTGTCACAAACCCTCAATTTCATATGTGATCTTTTTAACAACATTATAGGGCATAACATAACACAAGTTGAGGTTGAAACCTTCGATACTAGCTGAGATATTAGCTGTCTTTTTACTTTTTAAGAAGACTGTACATTTTATTTTGACCTTGAGCAGTAGCATTTCCAATGTTCTGTTGGCTTAGGCCCATGTGAGCACTTATGGTCTGTGGACCATTTCATTTTGTTCATCTGTGGTGAGACTATGCAATAACATTGGCATTCACCTTCAACATCTTCAAGATCAGAATAAAACTGAAATGTGTGATATAAACAAGTCTTTATTTATTGAAACTATCAAACTCAAGTTGTACGTCTACAGACTCAGTTGATTACACACCAGCAACACCAAGTATGTCTATCATGGCTGCCTGGCAGCCTTCTCCACCTTTAAAAAAATGGACTTTGCTTCACGTGAACAACATGAACAAGAGCAGGTACCGTAAGTTTGTAACTCGTGTGAGTTTGTGTCTGAGCAATGGTCTGTTGCCAATTTCAATTTGGCTCCCTTTGTGGTGAGCTTAACGACATCTGTCATAATTTGTATCTAGGTACCCTTCATTTTGACGATGAACTTGACCCTAGAGAGAATTTCAAATATCATCATTCTAATATACAAAATACAAAATCCCTTAAAACCAAAACCTCTTTTGGTAACAATTGTGTGAGTTTACACCCAGGTGAGCACATGGTCTGTCGACTCTTTTAATTTGCAATACAATGACATCTGTCATAATTTGTATTTGGGTACCCTTCATTTTGGCCATGAGAATGACCCTGGAGCATTTCAAATTATCATTATCATTCATTGTGTCAGTTTACACCCAGGTGAGCACATGGTGTATGGATATATTGTGAACCACCCAAATGAATGACGTCAGGCTTGTCAATTTCATTGTGGTTGTCCAAATCTGCATTGTCTTATCTCCCCTTCCATATACATGCCATAATGTGGTCACTCAGTAAGGAGTAAAGTCTAGTTCGATATACATGTAATGTTTCTCCGAACTTTGTGGTAAAAATAGAAAACAGGCAATGCTACCAATCTCGTACCCAGATCTACCTCATCCGAGGATACTAGTACATGTATCTCTGGCAAGGGCTACGACTTGACCAAAATTTCTGGTCAACCGCTGGCAGCGTGCCAAAATGTTTGTTTTGCACAATATTTTGTTCTTCGATGACTGAAAAATATGCCAAAAAAGCCATATAATATCCCCAAAACACGAAGTTGTTTGAGTATTCGAGCAATTTCAAACGAATAGTTTAGTCATGTTAGTTGGGAACATCATGCCGCGGGGCGGTGCCGCCTCGGTGTGGTTCACCTCAAAATTAGTATATCGCGCATGCGCAGTATTCCTGAAGTCGTCAGCCCTTTCCAGTGGTTTTGTAGGAACGTAAACCCACTGGGGACGAGTTTGCAATGCTACATGTATATCAGTGATGAACGTATGCAATACTGTGTCGTCTGTCATAATTTGTCTCTCAGTACCTACACTTTATTTTGACCATGAGGATGACCCTGGAACATTTCAAATGATCATTGTCATTTAATTCTCATAGGCCGAGGCAGGGATTCCGCCAGAGGGGGGCAGGAGCCCCCCCCCCTTTCATGATCTGAAGGGGCATGCCCCCCCTTAAATTGCAGAGCAGTGTTTTTAAATTGCCCTTATTTTCATTCAAGAGATACCACAGTTGAACAAAGATCTGTACACAGGAAGGGAATTTAAGCTCTGAAATGCTTGGAAAATGCATCTCCAGTCTTCTGGGGAAAAAATTTTCTGGGGAGAGCCCCCAGACGCCCACTTCGGCCGGAAGCACCCGCATTGTGCCCCCCCCCCTAAATATTTTTTCTGGCGGAAACCCTGCGAGGTGAGCACATGGTTTGTGGTTGATTTCATTTTGGTTCACCTGTGGTGAGCCTATGCAATACTGCGATGTCTGTTGTCGTGAACAGGGGGCATGTTTCTGCAATCTTCTTGTTGTGAACAGGGGGCATGTTTCTGCAATCTTGTTGTCATGAACAGGGGGCATGTTTCTGCAACCTTTGATTGGGAACTGTGAAACTTGGTATGCCATCATTCCTATAGAGGCTATGCATATGACGTCATCAGCGAGGTGACGCCATGTTGTTGGATGGAACGTTGTGACATGCTGACGCAGTGCATCTGACCACGTGCTCCGTCCATTTTTAGCTCACCTGGGGTGAGCTATTGTCGTGGGTCAGCGTCCGTCGTCGTCGTCGTCCGTTAGCAGGGCACGTTTCGTAACCGCTGGAGCTATTGATCTGAAACTTGGTACATATATACCTCATCTTATAAGAAATAGTATGTGCACAAGAAAAAAGATCCATAATCCCGATTCATCACTATAGCCGTTAGCAGGGCACGTTTCGTAACCGCTGAAGCTATTGATTTGAAACTTGGTACATATATACCCCTAGGTCAGATGACCAATGACACCAAGTTTCGGTCCGATTCGATTCCTGGCTTGGCCTCCAGGTGGCCAAAACCAAAAACACAAAAAGTGCAATAACTCCTGAACTAATGACTGGATCATCTCGAAATTTTTATCATAGGTGTATCTAATGAGGATACATTACATATATAACGGGTTTTTGATTTGACCTACTTTTCAAGGTCACAGAGGTCAAAGTTCAAAATTTTGCCTTTAAGTGGCACGTTTCGTAACCGCAGGTGCTACTGACTTGAAATTTAGTACATATATACCCCTAGGTCAGATGACCCACGACACCAAGTTTCGGTCCGATTCGACTCTTAGCTTGGCCACCAGGTGGCGGAAACCAAAAATACAAAAAGTGCAATAACTCCTGAACTAATGACTGGATCACTTCCAAATTTTTATCATATGTGTATCTAATGAGGATACATTACATATATAACGGGTTTNTTTGATTTGACCTACTTTTCAAGGTCACAGAGGTCAAAGTTCAAAATTTTGCCTTTAAGTGGCACGTTTCGTAACCGCAGGTGGTAGTGACTTGAAATTTGGTACATATATACCCCTAGGTCAGATGACCTATGACACCAAGTTTCGGTCCGATTTGACTCTTAGCCTGGCCACCAGGTGGCAGAAACCAAAAACACAAAAAGTGAAATAACTCATGAACTAATGACTGGATATTCTCCAAATTTTTATCATTGACGGTTCTAATGAGGATGCATGATGTAAGTAAGGGGTTTTTGATTTGACCGACTTTTCAAGGTCACAGAGGTCAAAGTTCAAAATTTAGTCATTTGGTGGCACGTTTCCGGAACTGCTTTCCGGAACTGACTTGAAACTTGGTACATATACATCCCCATGTCAGGTGACCTATGACACCACTTTTCAGTCTGATTTGATTCTTCGCTTGGCCACCAGGTGGCCAAAACCAAAGCTCAAAGTCCAGTAACTCCTTAACTGTAACTCAGGTGCATCTAATGAGGATACATGACCCTGGAACATTTCGATTTAACATTTGTCATTTGTTTTTCTGGCACGTTCACCCAGGTGAGCACATGGTCCATGGACCATTTCATTTCTCTTGACGGGGGAATGTGTAAGAGCGTCTGCTATAACCCACGGTCGGCTCGGTATTGTTCGGACCCATTCGGCTCCGAGCTTCGTATGTATTGATAATTATAATCCCCTCAGGTATTTTTGAATAGGAGTCAGTTCGCTTTAGGATCCCGAACTGAATGCACGTGCGTTATATACTTAGCATGCTTAGAACGTTTTGTAGATATTATTTTAAGACCAACATTCGTATCTGAATATAGGCAATATTTTGGAGCCGATTCTCTCTCTTGTTCCCTGTCAACCAGAAGTTTAGTTGGACTCGTGGACCAGAAGAACGATACAGTTCTACACATTGCATGTCAGACATGCAGATGTGAATGGCGGATTGCAATATTATAAATTGCCAACTTGAAAAGCCGCATTCACCCACCGTAATTTGGTCCCAACACGAATCGGAACATTTGACGTCTTTGACACGTGACAGATTACAAAAGATTACAAAATCAGATTACAAAAAGTGACATACAAATTATTGTTAGTAAACAGGTGGTGTCCCACATGATTGAGAAACAGAGACTGCCCTCGGACCATTGCATGGACGACAAGATGCCGGCTCCACTCATGCCACTTGGCGGAAGCACATGTTGCAAGGAGCTGCGCATGCGCAGGAATGGCTTCAATATGGGCGGCCGTTACCGCATTAATCACATTAGGTTGTGGAGGTTCAGCATCGAGGCGTCACCTGGCATGCCTGACAGAGGAAATTGGACGTTCAGAATATTAAAAGTACCCGTACCCAACACGCAGATATTGGGTTTTAATGGAGGATCATAAGGAAACTGATGTTTGTATCGGGTGCTTTTGAAATGTTACCAGGTACTGAAGATAGACCACAAACACAGCCCACAGGCACACAATGACGGACCAATGGTCCGTCATTGTATTGTCCGTCACATAAAAATATGTCTTATACACCAAAATGGCGGCAAGAACACTGACTTCATGATGCAGATTACCATCTACACCAATGATACACAGCGAGCCGAATTGAGCTGGCGCCGAGTCATGACGCCATTCAGTTTCACGAACTGACGCCAGGCGCCTCCACGGGGCACAGCTAATCACACTTCAAACAGCCTTTCGTCTGCTGCAGCCGGCTACCGGCTTATAGGTAACCTATTTTCTACTGACCATAACAAAAGCGTGACGGGTCTGCAGCCGTGGATTTGGTTACTTTCAAAAGATTTGGCATTTTTCCCTCCAATTTTCGTGATTTTCTTGCCAGAAATATGCACCGGGTAGTGTTTCAGCCAGGATTTGAAAAAGGCAGGGCAGAGAGGCCTCCATTCTTAAAAGGGCAGGGTGCCATGATAGCCCATGCCCTGCTTTGGTTCTCAGCCACCAAGAGCACGGCACGGCACATCAGGTCACGACGCATGTCTGACTCTAATAATCATCACCCCAATGGAAATTTTCTGCTTCGGCAATCAAAGGGTTAAATCTTATTCACAACAGTAGGTGTACGTACTGTAAAAAAATCATGGAGAATGCTGATCATGCTCACTCTGAGCAAATAATTGCTAGTCTAGGCCTATAAGTTGATTAGGCTACAGTCATAGTGATCAAGGGGTTAAAACTTCAATGTGGCCAGGTTGGAAAACCACGACTAATGCGAACCCCTTGTAAAAATCCAGTATCAATACAAGTAACCATTTTGCATAAGACTGTCTTATCAGCTGAAAGTTCAATGCAGTTGAGTATCAGATCTACGGTCCTCTGGCATTTTCCCGCCAAAAAGATCGTCAATACCATGCGGCTGAAAGGCCAGTGGTCTGAAGTAAGATCAGTCATTCAAGTAAATATCTGTGTACTGGAAAGGAATTGGCAAACCTATTTGGTATGACTGGAGAGAGTACACTTTCTGGATTACAGTCAAATAAATTGTTGAAGAATGCAGGCAAAGGTTTAGGAGAAGTGGACTTGGAAATACAACGATCTCTGTCAGATTGAAATGTTGAAGTCGCGGTTCTACCCAAGTTTTTCTTGCCATCCTTCATACACACTGAATCGATTCAAGTGATACGTCGCCTCACCTCTTAANCTCACCTCTTAAAATAAACATTCCATTGGATTTTGCTATAATACTTACTGATACTAACGAGAGCCTGATGAAGTTGTGCTGGTTGCCTTTTCCTGTCGGCGTGTTTCATGTATTTCGTTCATTCGACGTTTCCCACGCGATTCAATTGATATTGATCGCAGCGCCACATACACCAATGGCAATCCAATTACGGCAGAAGTCTTTTCTAGAGTTTCAGATTGTAAAGTTCCACTTGAAAAAGACCCCGGTTGGGGTCGAAAATTCGTGAATTCTAGAGATTGACTTCTTGCTTATTATCATTTTGTGTGTCAATTTTGTGCTATTCTGTATCTTGCAATTACGGCAGGAAATGTAACTAAACCAACCTCGGCTGCTTTATTTGGCACCTATTCTAAACACTGCCATGTGCACTTAAGGTAGTCTGCAGGTGAGGTTCAGGCTGTTGGTGCCGTCTGGACGTTTGTGCGACTTTGGTTTTGAGCGGGAATTGGATTGAGAGTACTGAACACTGATCAACGATCTTTGTAAGGCATGAGTTAGTTGAAAAAGGCACGGTTATAGTGCAGAAAAGGCATTCTTGCCTTCAAGTGAAGGCAGGGATGGTCAGAATTTAGGGCAGGGCGTTTTTTTAGCTCACCTGTGGTGAGCTTATACAATGGTTGTGCGTCCGTCGTCGTCCGTCGTCGTCGTCGTCGTCCGTCGTCGTCGTCCGTCGTCGTTAACAGGGGTGGCACGTTTCTAAACCGCTTGGGTTACAAACATGAAATTTGGTGTACAGGTACCCTATGGTAAAAACTATC
>NMRB01002229.1:58421-70706 GCA_002633025.1 Notospermus geniculatus
TTGTTCTGGTTCTTATAATCCAACGGTGATAGATTAGTCTATGTCTAGTCACTGTAGTAGAACAACATCCCATGTTTCTCAGATGGGATACAGGGAAGCCAAAGATAGATTGTTGCATGGGGGTTAAGAGGTTGAGATGGTTCATCTCTGCCTACTGGTAGACGGCTTTGTTCTTCATCATGCGACATTCTTCAACCCAAAGTGACCTCAAAGCTTCAATGCTGAATGGATGAACAGGACATGCAAGGTACATGTATAGGGGGTTCCAAAAGCATTCTACATTGTATCAACATGACCAAGTGGCAACAAGAACTGTCTGTTCCAAAAAGTAGCGACAACAGTTCTCATTAGAGAGCTTCTGCGCCCGCCCGGTTAGGCTCTACGACAACGTTTATCTATTGTGTGAGTGCACCCAAACAATACATAAACGTAGTCGTATGGCCTAACCGGGCGGGTGCAGAAGCTCTCTAATCTCTGGTGGCTGATGCTACAGTTAGGCCCCTTTCGAAAGTCTTCAGCGGGTAAAACAATATTCTCGCCCCAGGTCAAAATGCACACAATGTACATGAACGGTACGTACATCACTCATGTTTTGACCAGGGGTGAGGATGTTGTTACTACCCGCTGAAGACTTTCGAAAGGGGCCTATGTACAGGACGTTGCACAACTGACCTCCCTTCCGCGCCATGCACCATATGCAGCGTCATGCGCGTATCGTCCTCGTATCTTCCGTGGACGTCGTGCGCTGTCACGGAAGGCAGGTAGTGAAGACAACGCCATTTACCTGCGGTGCCCGGACGTCACGCAGAAAAGATGCGTGACGCACCCGTACCATACACAATGAATGAACTGAAGCGTACGTTCCGCGTGACGCGGAAGGTACATGGATAAAGGTAGGTCAATCGTGGAACGTACTGTAATACTGGAATTCAATGAAAATTGAGACGAAATTGGTCAAGTGTGAACAATCAGAGGAAGAACACCTGATGCAATAACGAAGTGGAACAGAGAGTAGGGCTTACCAAAATATTCTCCTGATGGGTTCTTTTCCATCTCTTCTTCAAGTTGTTGCGTAAGGGCGTTAATTTTTTGCTCTGCTTCGCTCGGTAACGTGCGGTTCATCGGCTGAGTGACTTGGTACGCCAGTGACGGTGCCACAGGCCCTCGCTGCACATTCCCATAAATCCCAGAAGACTGACTGCTCAGTGACGTCGACGACGTATTTGACGAATAGCTCCCTAACGCACCGATGTGCGGATGTCCACCATGATTTGGCACAGGTAATCCGCTATGCTGTTGTACATTCACCGGCGGCATGTTTTGCATATTTGGAGTCACCACATTTACAATATTCCGGTATGGTGCGGGAGAGGGTTCCGTGTTATGTGGACCATGGTAAGGGGGTGGGGGCTCAAGAGGAACATTATCTGGCGGAAGTGCACGTTTAGGGCTTGATATCCGCATTTCGTTTTCCAACTGTTGCGTCAAAGCCGCAAGTTTTTTCTCCGCCTCACTGGGTCCCGGTTTCCGAGGAGGCACAACGTCATAATGTAATCTCGTTTTTAGGGAAGCATTTTGCATGTTAACGTGTATTCCTCCATTCACCTGACCGTGTCCGGGTAACGAATGAATGGGTGACCCTAAAGCAGGCGAACTGTGGCCAGGGGTCGACTGGCCACTGCTCGATGTATAAACCAAGTTACCCTTCACCACGTTCAACTCACCAGGGACAGTGGGGACAACTTTCACTGGAATTTTCTGCCCCTGCTGTTGCGAATTCAATGCCTGTACCAAAGCTGGGTTGACCAACACATTTGCATAGATCCCAGCATTTGGTGCACCTTTTTGATGTTTGGCATCGTAAGGGGGAGGAGGCGGCATCTCCCCCGATGACGGAATATTTTGCGGATTAATGCCAATGACATTCGGATGGTTTGACAAACTCTGTTCAGAAGACGAACTGGATCGCTGGCTAGGGTATTTCTCATTTGGATTCATTAAACTAGTCCGCGGACTTGGAAACTTATCATATAACGGATTAGATAATGCCATGCTAGTTCTTGGACTCGAGTGTTTGGAATCTAAAGATGTCGCACTAATACTTGACCTTGGACTAGCAAGACTAGAACGAGGACTCCCAAATCGGGGATCGAACAAATGAGACGGAGGATTCGCCATACTTCCCCTCGGACTGGATCCTTTAGAATCATATCCAGTGTACGCTAACGTACTTGGCGGCAGGTTGACATATGGATATGGAGGTGGCGGAGCAGATTTATTTCCAACATTGTGACTCGGCGATTGTGGATGACTACTCGTACCGTTTCCATTGGAATTTACCATCTTCGTTGTCTGGTTTTGACCTTTCGGTAGCTGCCCGGGGCCGACATGTATTTGCTGGGCATTGGTATCTACTAAATGGCCCATACCTACCACCGTCCCATGTTTTGGCAATGCATTGGTCATATTTGAATGGCTGGGGGAGGCAGGCCCAGCAGAAACTGGACTATTCACACCGGATTTCGCATTGCAGTCATTCACCGCACCGTCCTCTAAAAGTTTCCTGTCAACACTCGTATATCCTGGATTATACACAGTTTTTGGCGTATATCTCTGACCCTGGCCCTCCCGTTGTTTCAACTGCATCTGTTCCAAGAACAAATCCCGCTTGGTTTTGAACTCCGAAACGGCAGAAGTGTCAGTTTTCGGGGGAGTAGTTTCTCGCCAGTAAGTTTTCGGCGTAGGCACCTCGAATAGGGTTAGATCCTCGTTAAAACGACTAACATCTTTCTCTAAATCCTCCTCGTATTCAGTCATGGTGACTAAATCCTTTACAACGTCACTAAACTGGCTGAAATTCCAGACATATTATTGCCACCATCTTGAGTCAATCGCTTACCGTCTTACAATGGATAGTGCGGAAGGATATGTCGTATGCGACCGAACTATTTACAAGAGGCGTTTTGAAAACAAAAAGAAGGCGCAAAATTCCCCTTTGAAAATTGATAGACACTCTGATGAACTCAATCCAGATATATTTCATCGAAATTGCAATCAAATATCTCAACAGGAAATGGATAACATGCATTTAAATGTAGAACTACTTTCAACATTTTAGTGTACGGATATATCTCCGAGCCGGAAACAATTAGGCGAAGTGAGTTGAACGCATGCTTGCCTTCTGCTATAAACAAACTCGGTCATGCATATTTTCAGACTTGTTCTTGGGCCTATACCAGGATTTAGAGCTAGGCCTACCCATAAAAATACATTGTTCGTGAAGGCATAATTGGCGGGAAAGAATCAAACACGTCAGCGTCATGCGTCAGAACTCAGCAAACATTGTAGCAACATATCGTCTGCTTCTGTGGCGTTGATGATTGAATTTTGCTTCTGTGCTAGGGTTTACAAAATTGCATAGAAAATGATGAAATGTAACTTCAAGCCTAGCCCCGTTGATCCAAGAGTGATTGGCACAAAAAAGTCGGCAGAATCAAAGGCCTGCGGTACCAATTTAGGCCTAGGCCTGTGCCAGATCAAATTATGTCCAGGCCTATTTGGTCATTGGAAGTCTATTCCTTCAGATTTCCGGCAATTTAATAATATTTTTACTGCACAATGTGTGATCCTCTGCAGGACTCCCGAGTGAGGCCTATATCCCGCGCAAATCACACTTGCTGTCGTTTATCACTTGCACACTAGATGGCAGCACCAGACGGTGCCTTGAGGTCTGAGAATAAATTTCATTTCATTTCACAATCCAGCCTGGACCAGTGGTTGTTCGCCCTCATCATCTCATCACTGCCGCCTCTACCCCTGTGGCGCTCAGGAGAGGGTACGGGCTAGAAAATCACATTCCTTTTACATGTACATCAGCCTCATAAGTGCCAAATGTTCATTTGGCGGGTGTATTTTATCTTCTATTTGCAGTTCAAATTAAGACTTCCGAGGTTATGTCCTTTATTGCTAATCTAAGAGCTTGATGGGATTCTCCTGTTGATGAAAGAACTTCTAAAGGACCACAGTATCGCCACTTTTTCTCGACAGCCAGCACCACTCTCCAACCCGAGGGACTAACTACGTCGTCGGCGCATGGACCCCGGGCATGGACCTGACTTACAACACACATTTTGTATGGATTTTTGTAGTTCGTGTTGCTGCCGCTAGGTGGCTCCCTCTACGTCGGCAGTCAAATTACCCATTAGGCCACGCTTATTTTATTTGTTGGATTACGGACCCTCCTACCCTAAAAAATCAGAAAGTGAAAAAAAAATATTTTTCCCGACCTACCACTTTCGGCAGTCTTTTTTTTCCTCGCCAGCCCCAGAAAACACGAAAACAAATTTTTTCCCGCGCCGATCGTAAAATTCAGTTGAAAAATTCTGCAATTTCACATAGTTGCCCCAACCCATCGCTCCCAGCATGCCTTGTGCAGGAACGTGAACAGCTAAAACGGCTGGTGGGGAAGATTTTTACCTTTGAGTGACGGTGAAGCAGGCAGCGAATAACAAGGAAGACTTTTTTATTTTTATTTTTTTTTCTCCCTACCGTACTTGCATTCTGTGATAAAAATCCGTAATCCAACAAATAAAATAAGCGTGGCCTTAGAGATCGCATACTGTGCTCCTTTAAGAGAAAAAAATAAATGAAAACACATCGACTGGCTAGACTTGAGTATAATTTGTCCACACACCTGCATACATATCACAGACCTTGTTGTAGGTATTTAGCACCATACTTGATGACTTTACAGCAGGTTCCAGCCAAATGCTAGGAAAGTTCTCAGGAACATTTGTTGTCAGAAGTAATACGAACTAGAGTGAAGATCCTACTCAATGATTATGAATGAAGACACTGCCTTTTACGAAAAGAGGGTCGAAATATCAAACCATTGTACAAATATTCGATGTAAGAATCCAGCAATCATCAGCCTGACTTGTTGTCAAGGAGTGTCCTTCAGGAGGGTTACTTGTTGTCATGGAGTGTCCTTCAGGAGGGTTAACCCAATAGCGCCACCTATTTTTATTGCACTTTCCATCTGTAGCTTACTCCCCCCCAAACCGCCACAAAATTCCACCAGGCCTACATTAAGTTGAATAGAAAGATGTATAGCGAGTCAAGGCGGTTTATGGCGGTATCGGCATCTGGCGACATGGCACTGCCAGCAGTAATTGGTAATTTTGATTTCTACATTAAAGGTGACAGGGCTTTTTGTGCAAAAGTGGGCGTGGCCTTCTAGGCGGCTCACGGCATGGCAGTTTATGGTGGCATGGGCTCTATTGGGTCAAATGACCCAAATAACTCCAGAAGTCCATGAAAAGTCCCAAAACACATCATTTGGAGAGAAATCCCACACATGATCCTCTTCTCAATGGGAGACTTTCCTGCCGTAGAGGCCACCACCAGTTAGCGGTCCTAGGGCGTCACGAATTGCACGCCATAACGTCACCCATAATGACGTGGACGCCATGGCTTACGTCAATGACGTCAAATTTATTTTGTGACGTGCTAGGACCGCTAACAAGCTGCCTCTAACAGCACTAAAGTCTCCCATTGGTTGAGAAATCCATGTCTGACAGAAAACCACGTTTTCACTGATATTCATTGCTTTACTACTGATGTCCTGCAGGCCAGAGGATGAGTAGTGACACAAGCCGCACAGATAGTTTACCTCTCCTCCCCTACTCATTAGTCTGTACTCCATTGGTTTAGAAATGTTCAACAGAAAAGCACATTTTTTCATTCATTGCTGCACTGAGAATACAGTCAGTAAATTGTCCTGGTGACTGAAGAAAGACTTGGGTAGTGATACATAAGCTTGGATGACACTTCACCATTCATCGCCCATGGGGTTATCAGTTAAGCAGGAACAGCCACATCCCATAGGACAACTCAGCTGATTCTTCACCACTCGTCCCCCCATGGGGTTATCAGTCAAGCAGGAACAGCCACATCCCATAGGACAACGCGGCTGATTCTTCACCACTCGTCGCCCATGGGGTTATCAGTCAAGCAGGAACAGCCACATCCTGTGGGACAAGTATCATGCGTTTTGAACCAATTCCACATGTGACCAGCATGGCCGCCGTGTCCGCACGCAAGGCAGAAGTTAGCCGCACCTGGAAAAGAGAAGAGGAGATATCAGAACTATGAGTCGCACAGGGCGATGCGTCACTTTTTCGATAATGGGCTGTTTGTATCTTTCTAAAAGCCAGGGCCTCTGGGAGCATGTGCAAACCAATTTTTCTGATTCGGCCCAACTCCTGAATGAGCTTCTAAAGCCTGGCTCAGGTTGACATTGCGTCTTGGAAGCAACTCGCGGCAACTAGCTTTCCGGCGATGAACGCAACTCGGAGTGACTGATCAGTTGGCGATTTTGTCAACCTTGCGTCTCCGAACAACTGCCGGATCCGCTTGTTGCCACAAGTTGCCCATGTTCTACTTTTCAGCAACCAGTTGCCTCCAGTTCCACTCAGATCCGTCGACCTGCGCCTGCTTGCTTGAATGGCAATATTTCATTGAAAATCACGTGATGTATACCGGAAAAAGAAAATGGCGGAAGTGGAATGTACCGAGGGCATGGAAGACACGCTGTCGACATGAGCGTGCTGTTCGAGGTAATTGCCACTTGCTCCCAGTTCCTCTCAATCGCTGAAATGTCGACCTGCGCATGGTGGTTTTTAGCCCGCTTGGCCGCAAGGCCCAGCAGGGCTTAAGCTGTGGTTGGGGTCATTGAGTGGTGGTCTGTCGTGCGTTAGTCCGTACGGCGGTCCGTACGGTGGTCCATACGGCGGTCCGTACGGCGCTACGTCCGTAAACTTTTGGCTTGTTAGCGCTCTAGCACCTTCATTTTTCGACGAATCTTTTTGGTCTTTGGTGGGTGTGTATATGGGCCAAAGATCTAGGTCGAGTTCGATTTTGAGCACGGTTGGATTCCTAGTTTGGCCTCCAGGGGGCGTTTCGTGAAAAACTTCAAAGGGATATATTTTGATAATTGAGTGAGTTGTTGTGTTGAAACTTTGTACACATGTCCCTCTATGTTATAGCAACTTACAGACAGCATTTCGGTGAAATCTGATTCTTGACATTGCCACTAGGGGGCCAAAATGAAAATCACCAAAAGTGCTATTTCTCCCTAATTAGGTGATGGATCTTCATCTAATTTTAATTATGGGTATATCTGGTGAGGATACATAACATAGTACCCCAGTTTTTAATTTGACCTACTTTTCAAGGTCAGAGAGGTCAAAGTTCTACAAAAGTGACGAACCTGTCGCAGTTTGTCATTATTGCACCGAGCAACTTCATATCTTGCATAAATGTGTATTAGAGGGGTACCTTCAAAAATACCAAGTTTCGGCCTGATTGGACACCCAATATGGCCGCCAGGTGGCGTAACCTGAAAATCATCTAAGTGCTATAACTTGGGAACGGCTTGACCCAGAGTGCTCAAACTTGATATTTAGCTCCCTCTGGATGGCCTTTAAGTGCATGTCAAATTTTGGCCTGGTTTGATTTCCAATATGGCCGCCAGGTGGCATAACATGAAAATCATCAAAGTGCTATAACTCGGGAATGACTTGACCCAGAGTGCTCAAATGTGCTATGTGGCTCTCTCGAGATGACGTTCATGTGCATGTAAAGTTTTGGCCTGATCGGACATCCAGTATGGTCGCCATGGCATGTTTGTACTTAAGATATGGTTTAAGTGGGATTGCTGATGATGTCTGCCAGTACCACTGTGCTGTCAAGCCAAGCGGGCACAGTGCCATTGGCACTATTTTTTGATCTGCGACGAATCCATCGAGTTGCTTCAAGACGCAATGTTGACCTGAGCCAGGCTTAAAATGGAAGGATTCTAGTAAGATGAGAAAGTAGAGGAGTGATTTTTCTTACCTTTGACTGCCACATGACATAGGGCACACTGAAATCCATAACTTTTGCAATGACCACACTGCACTCCTCGGACTTCTTTATGACAATGGTGGCAGATCGATATGAATTCTGGAATATTGAGAGAAGTGACAGTCAGTCGTCATTCATGAACAATGAGGAATAACTGGTACTGAACCAGTAAATGTGACCCATCACCACAAATCAAAACCACTGCCAAGCCACTCTGAAGTTGGCAGGTTGAGACCAACATTTTGTCAATTTCAGTAGGCCTCGGTTTACTGTCTGTCTTTTGTAAAATCTGAGTGATTAGGCCTACATTTCTTCCTTTATCTCCTGGAATTATTTTGGTTCATCCCGCTTCATATCTTGTGCGACTTAAGACAGGTTTTGCCGTGACAGGTCACAAATTTGAAATGCTAAGTTCATGTTAGGTAAAGCTACAGTCCTATCTAGTTTGGCATGGTCCATTACCATTCTCTGGGAGGTCATTGTTTCAAAGGCACCTTGCATGCTATCGATAGGTATTATTTTCATTTGCAATATAACTGTTCATGAGTTCACAGTACCACAGCCTGCGGAAATGCTGCAGTAGGTTCAGCTTCGGAATTCAGTTTTCCTTCCAGAAGATGCCGGTTCAGACAACATCAGAAGACGTACCAATTCCTTTATGACCCTCAGGTGGCACTGTCACATGTTTCAAGACCTCGGCTCGTTTATCCTGCAGCTCCCAGGCATACAAGATACCGGCGTAGGCATGCTTGAACTGGTCATACTGGTTATACCGATTGACTTCTAGCAATCTGAAAAGGAAAAGAAAATGTGACACACCTTGTAGTTTTGCACCTGGAGTATCCAAAAAAACATTTCAGGAATATTCCGCTGAATCACGGGCACCCCGAACACTGTCAGTAATGATTTGACGCCGTTTCCTGGGGGAAAAACAGTAGAATGATCATGCCCACGAAGAGAGCTCCGAATCGGGGTGCCCGTGGTTTGGCCCAAAGCGTACATGTATGAACAAAGCGGTTTGAAAACACTTTCATTTTGCCAGTAAGAACGGGCACATATTATCAAACCATTTTCCGGGGATCGTTTCGGGAAAAAGTTTTAAGTCGCTCTCAGCGTGAACACAGCTTTAGAGAGACTATAGAAAACATGGACTGATGGATCGATACGCCACCTTTTGTTTAATTCATGTTGCTCTCGCTCGACCTCCTCAGGATCTTTGATTTCATCCACGTAGCGATAATCCTCAAAACTGTCCGACCAGCTGCTCGAGCGCCTCAGTTTGATTCCAGCTGAAATTGACAATGATGAGAATCAGAAGAGTATACAAAAGCTGGCCAATAGAAAGTAATATAATATCGGGTATAGGCCTAATATTGAGTTGAGTGGAGCTCTGCAGACAAGATTGGCCAAATTTAATATACAGTGGAACCTCCCTTAACGGACACCTCTCTATTAAGGACATCGAAGTTCAGTCCAAAATTGACCATTTCTATTCATTTCAACCTCGATAATCAGGACACCTCTCAATTAAGGACAGCATTTGTCAGTCCCGAAGGTGTCCTTAAAAGAGAAGTTCCACTGTATATGATACAGCAGAAGGAAATTGGAGAGCATGGAGAGAATGTGGTGTTCAGTGACATAACCCTCTATCTGATGGGCTCGAGCCCGGATCCTCACTCAGCCAATGTTGCTACTCCGCTGCTCTGTCAGCCCAAACGTTAAATGTATCACTGTCAGTTGGGTTCAATAGGATTATTAAAGAGTATCTTTGAGTACTTATTACAGCTACACCCTGATTATCTAAACTGAACACGAACAACTTAACATGCTTAAGATCGCACCAAATATACCAGGGCCAATAGACGATTCTCGAATTCGCAGATCTGCGCACTTCTGCCGAATTCGCAACCACAACCTGGATCTGAAACCAGCTGACGTGACGCAATCCACAATTCAGCAATGGTCAACTCTGATGCAACGTCGTCGAGGTCACTGTCGTGGGGTTCTCTGTGTCACATCATTCATTTTGAGGAGCCCTGAGCCTAGTGGTTATCACGTCCGCTAAGCAAGCGGCAGGTCCCGGGTTCGAATCCAGCCTGGGCCATTATGGGATTTCATTCCCGGCTCTTCACGTCCGTCGCATGGGACAGTAAGCCGTGGTGCCTTGTACCTTGTGTCTTTGCAAGGGCAAGTAAAAGACACCATCCAAGTGAGGAACATGAGTAGCTTGTGATGGCCTCCTCCGCACTTACCAGGGCCAATAATGCTATAGCGTTGGCCCTGACGGAAAAATGAAATACAAATACATCATTCAGTTTCAGACCGAGGTTTTGGTTGCGATTTCGGCGGAAGTGCGCAGATCTTTCTCGTTGACGTCAATTTGGGATTTGTCTATAGTGCCTCGGCTTCGACCCTCGTTGCTATTGTAACTTCATTTTTGAGTAATTAAAATACATCAAATCAAATGTCACCAAATGATTACAGAAATTCCTATAATGAAGTGAAAGAAGTATGCCACATTTGAAAAGAAAGCAGCCATTTTGAATGATACAATGTACCAGATTTATGTGATAGGGTCGTCCTCTCAACTTAAAGGAGCCCTATTGCCACTTTTTGTCGACAGCCGGCGCCACCACGCTACTCTCCAACCTACGGGACTAACTACGTTGTCGGCGAATGGACCGATTTAGGCCTACTCCGTACATTTTGTAATGGATTTTTGTAGTTCGTGTTGCTGCTGCTAGGTGGCTCCCCTACGTCGGCAAATTACCCATTAGAGATCGCATACTATGCTCCTTTAAAACTGACATCGATGATGTATCCAACTGCCTAAGTAAACTAGCTACTTACAAAGTATCCAGTCCCTGTATGCAGGGTCGGTCTGATGAATTGTATGATATGGGCTGTACTGTCAATAAATACAGACAGACAGTTAGAGTTAGACTATTTGAGAGCCGATTCTGAACAGGCAAGTCCATCCTTCCCATGAAAATGTCCATGTTTTTTGTAATTCTTATTTTTGTTTTGAAGGCACAGGATTGATACTAGGGAGGTTTCGCAAGCGCCCGGTTAGGCCATACCACAACGTTTATCTATTGTTTGGGTATACCCACACAACAGATAAACGTCGTCGTAGGGCCTAACCAGGCGCTTGCGAAACCTCCCTACTGATGGTGATTGGTTGACAGACAAGGGGAAATGGAGGGACATGACAGAATTCGATAAACCACCTCAGTGCCGGCCATATTTTGACATTATGACATAGAGTGCCATGACCAGAAAACCCAGACAACGATGTCAATTCCATGACGTAATTTGTAATGTATTTTTCTATTAAAATGGTGTCACTGACAACGTAAACCTTGTCACTATGCGTCATGATGTGGTGTCCCCTCTACCGGCAAGCGGCACTGAGGTCGTCAACAAATCACGATCTGAGAAAAAAATTAAATAAATGTGAAAATGAAACAAACTGCATTCTCAACCCTCAATGCTTACCACCACATGCAACAAACTTACAAATTACCACAGATTTGGTTCTTTTTCAGGATTTTCCAGAAAATTGCATGAGCAATCTGTGACATGCTACATGATGTTAATTCCTGCTTATATGCCTGAAAACAATTTTGAAACACTATTGCTCCCTTCCCAAACACCCCTCCCATACTGTTGACTTCTGGCTGATAGTGTACACCAAGGCCTAAAAAAAGTTAAAAGTTCTTCTGCCACTAAACCTCATCCTCAAATTTTCCCTATCAATGCCTTTTGACTGACATCAGATCAGGAGTGACCAGATGTGGGCCATCCTGAGTTGCCCATGGAAAGCCAACTTGTGGGCCAAAACTCGTGGAGTGGCACCTTAAAGCTGCTTTTCCACGAGGCGTCTGCAGGCACGGGGGCAGGTGCGGGCAGAAAAAATTGATCCAACGTATTTCCCTTTAACTGTTTCTACGACGCAGGTGCGGCTGCGAAGCGGGGGAAAGGTGCGGACGTGTTTTTTCTAATCGGTCATGTAGCGATTTTTTCTGGGCCCACTTGCTGCCCGCGCGGTATTGCATCATCATTTTCTGGGAATTCCCCTGGTAACAAGCACAGCATTGAACGTCCCCCGTCGCCCCGGGTGCAAGTCCGACGGGCATGTATTTTGAAGATTCCGTTCAGTATTAATGGCACAATCACAGTTTATGTGATTCGGCTTTTTGGCCCCCTGGTGGCAAAGTGGAAAATCAGATTTGGTCGATTCTTTGACGCGACACACCATTGGCCCATGATACATCCCTCCACCAAATATCAACCCAACATTTTCAGTCGTTCATAAGTTACAGAGCGGAAGGGAAATTATGTGGTTTTTACAAAGCGCCCCCTACAGGGCTGAAAAAT
>NMRB01002229.1:71068-97567 GCA_002633025.1 Notospermus geniculatus
CAAATATCAACCCAAAATTTTCAGTCGTTCAGAAGTTACAGAGCGGAAGGGAACTTATGTGGCTTTTACAAAGCGCCCCCTAGAGGGCTGAAAAATGAATTAAATTGAAAACCCGTACGATATGTTATGTACCCGTGCTAGATGAGCCTACCATAAAAATTTCGTGAAATTCCATTCAGTATTAAAGGCGTGATCGCAGTTTTTGTGTTTTGGCTTTTGGCCCCCTGGTGGCAAAGTGGAGAATCGGATTTGGCCGATTCTTTCACGCGACACACCTTTGGCCCATGATACATCCCTCCACCAAATATGAATCCAAAATCTTCAGTCGTTCTTAAGTTATAGAGCGGAAGGGACTAGTAGCGGCGAGCGGCGAGCGGCGAGCGGCGAGTGGCGAGCGGCGAGCGGCGAGCGCCGAGCGCCGAGCGGCAGAGGCGCACGGACGGCCGGTATTTTCAAGTCCCCCTCCGAGGGCTCCGGGGGACAATAAAGAAATGATGGAAGTTGAAACAGGCTCCAATGACTGAAGACCCAAACCTGCGCGAAACTCCCGCGTCTGTGCCCGTTTCGGGGAAACATAATGCCCGCACCCACACCCGTGCCTGCCACCACCTCCGCCTCTGCACACGCCTCGTGGAAAAGCAGCTTGAGCACGTTTAGGATTGTTATATAACTGTCCAATTAAGGGACAAAAATGCATAGCAAATCAACAAATAAACTTGTTTAAAGAAATGAAACATTTAGACAACTATAGCAACAATATCTAGTGGGTAAGAACCTGTGTTGAGGTATGAAACAGCATTTTTTTCTTCTTTTTCAAAACAAAATAAGAAACAGAGGTCTACTGCGGAAAAAAATGTTTGAAAATGTTTTAGAGAATGGTGTTAATCTCTTAACTATAAACAAACACATTTAAATACTGTAAACCGTTTTATTTTCGCGATTTTCGCATTCAAGGGTCAAAACGCTAACATAAATCCCGCGAAAATTACTCTTCTTCTTATTCTTTTGAAGCTGAAGGGTTCCAATCGCGAATATTTATTCTTCGCGAATTTGCAGATCACCAAAATCGCGAACATTTAGCGTCGTGAAAATATCACGGTTTACAGTAGCCAAAACTTATTATGATTTGGGTGTCATGAACAGGACAGTAGTAAACAGGTACCTCTGCGCGGCAGTGTTCTCCACGGATTTTTAAAAGGTTTCCAGGAACATCAGGAACTAGAACGGGGCATTCAGACCTTGTCTTCAACGGAATTGGGTACCTTTTGAACCTCCGAAGAACTGTGGAGAACACTGCCCCAGAAAACAGAAATCCTTACCTCCAGGGGGGGCCAGGGGGTGTCTGTGGTTTTGGGGTAAGAGGCTGCCACGACGCCGACTAACTGGAAGGCCAGGAGTAGGGAGCACCACTTCATCACTTGTCCAACAATGCTGTAACACCCGATAGCAGTGGTGACGAATTAATTTTGGGCATGCTTGAAAATTTTTGGGCATGCTTGAAAATGAGGTCAATATTCCCATCATTGGAACATGCCAGTGGGATATTTTCCTCTTTTTAGGGTGGGGTGGTTCACTTTGGGACAGAAATCTTCAAACAGTCTTTAATCTTGGCTTTGGACTTCTATAAATCCTGTGTGTGAAGACCTGCTAACAATGAAGTCAGGCGTACGCCACACTTGCGACTGGAAGTAACTGATCTGATCAGTCGCTGGCGATGTATGCGCTGCGCGCACATCGCAAATTCAGCCACTCAGTAAAACTAGGAGGATCCAATCAGTCGTCATGTCCTGACCACGCAGGCCTACATCGCACTTGCGACTGGAAGCAACTGATCTGATCAGTCGCTGGTGATGTACGTGCTGCTCGTGCACATCGCATATTCAGCAACTCAGTAAAACTAGGAGGATCCAATCAGTCGTCATGTCCTGACCGCGCAGGCCTACATTGCACTTGGGACTGGCAGCAACTCAGGTAATATCCGGGACGTTGAGACTCGACGAGACTAGGTTTCGTTCAGAAAACTGGCACTGATCAGTCGCAAGCCCGTGTTCCTCGCAGTGACTGAACGAAACTGGGCACAACTACCCTAGTCGCTAGGAAGTTGAACATGTGCAACTGGCGGCGACTGGCAAAATCTCAGTTCCAGCGAGTCGCAAGGGTGCATACATCGACCGTTTCTGGCGACTGATCAGTCGCCTCCAGTTCCAGCTAGATCCTCCCAGTCGCCAGTAGCTCAGTGGTGACTAGTTGTCTCCAGTAGCAAGTGTGATGTACGCTCGGCTTGAGACTCTATTTTTCATCTCATAACATGCCCGATGAAATTGCAAACTGCAGGCTGGTTGAACAGCCTCTCAGTCTGTCATTTTCATTAGATGTTATAGACGATTCTCGAATTCGCAGATCTGTGCACTTCCGCCGAAATCGCAACCACAACGTTGATCTGAAACCAGCTGATGTGAGGCAATCCATGATTTAGTAATGGTCGACTCTGACGCAACGTCGTCGAAGTCACTCTCGTGGGGTTCTCTGCGTCACGTCATTCTGATTCAGTTTCAGACCAAGGTTATGTTTGCGATTTCGGCGGAAGTGCGCAGATCTATTTCGTTTACGTCAATTTGGGATTTGTCTATTATTTGGGTAAGAGTGGGGTCTAACTTAGAATTAGAAAGCAGAGCAGTTTAAGGTCAGAGGTTATAGAGATCAGTGGCCAGTGGAGCCATTGGCAATGTAGTGCATAACAATAGTTGAGACAGAGACAAGATGTTCTCATTTAACACTTAAGCAAGATTAGAAATTATCTAGTAGATAAAGCAGTCAAAAAGTGAGGGTGGCCTGATGTGGAACACTAAATGATAAGCAGAAGTCCCTTGTCCCGGTTGACTACTAAGCCTGATATTCTATTCGGCAGCAAAGAAAATTCTAAAAGAAGGCAAGACAACGAAGGTGATAGGTTTTCAAGACAAACTTAGGAACGACTGAACACACTTGACTTAGGAAATGTAACAGGATGAAATGGACATGATTCCTCTCGAAATAAGAACAAGTAGTAGAGTTGACTGACCTTAGATTTAGAAATACATGTACCTATGTCCTAGTCCAAAACCAGTGGATAAGAATTCTACAGGGTGCCCCATGGTATCAGGACATTTCCCCCCTGGACATTTGCCCCCCGGACATCTGCCCCCATATTTCTTTCTCTTTTAAATTCAAATAACGATAAAATACATTGTGTAAGGGGGTTAGAAATTAACTCTGTACCAATGACTGAATAGAAATGTGCATGGATCATGAAATTTTTAATTGTACCGCCTGACTTGTTCGCTGAGGATGATGTGGCGATTTATTACTTGTACACAGACTGATACCAGTAGAGAGATTCAGATTTGTAAGATTATATTAGGCCTACTCTTGAGGAATTATCAAGCCATTTGGAACAATAACGAAGCGTGGTCAGCTCAACACTATCAACTGGTGATCGTCACCTTCTAGGCCTGAAGACATGATCTACCGTTTTGCACTCCAGAAGATGAGTTTCACTTTTTATTAACATCGGAAATTATTCCTGTCTTTGTAATAAACGACATCAGGCTAAAATTTTCGTAGCACGAGAAGTTTGACTTTTCGTGCCAAAATAGCGCGCTCTTTTCACAAGCGCTCTACAATGAGGACTCTACCCTCCTAGTTATCATCACTCCTGTGCATCACAAATGACTTCGTTTGGTAGGCTACGAAATGTGAAATTTTGTCAAGAACACAACCATAGAAGTTTTAATTGGAGAACATCTGACGAACCTCTGTATAGTTCTTCGGAAAACTGAAATCTGCCCAACACTTAAGTCGGCGGGCACTGTCAAACGTGGGTTTGTTCTTAGTTTGTCGGCATATGTGCATGGAAAAATGAATGCGTTTATTTCTATAAGAAAACCTGTGACTGCCTTTATTTCTATAAAATACCGTATAAAAACTTATTCTCAGGCTGATTCTTTTGGACACCCGGTACATTTATTTAATATTCATCTATAAAAAATCTTGCACCCGGTTTAAAAATATGCCCAGNAATGTCCGGGGGGCAAAAATCCGGGGGCAAATGTCCGGGGGGCAAATGTCCGGGGGGCAAATGTCCTAGAATCGTGCCCCATAAAGTACCCAAGTACCAAAACAAAATAACATGCGAAGACAAGCATAAGAAGCTTTCACATGGATGAACAAGAGGGAAACCTGTTCCAAAAAGTGACGTTAAGCTAATGGTACCTTTAACCAAATGGAATTTAACCAAATGGAAAATGCATTGAAGTTAATGGTACTATTAGCTTAAAGGAGCTGGACGTCCAAGTTGTAAACACGATATTCACTAGTCTCGGTCACCCAGCTGAATCTGCGGATCGAACGTTTGTGTCGCAGTACCTGCAGAACGAAATGGTTGGCTGCGCGAGACTAGATATTCACTTCCAGTACATATCACCGATAATAGGTGGCAGCACAGCGTGGATAGAGAACCAGTGAGTGGTTGAGTGAGTTGCATTGGACCGGGCACCAGTCTAACGATCACGGGGCGCTACTGGTGCTGCCACCTTTACGAAGGAATAAAACTAGTTTGCCGACCACTGTTTGTAAACAAACTAGTTTGTTTACAACTTGGACGTCGAACTCCTTTAAAGTCACTTTATGAAACAGGCCCCTGGGCCGACCGCAAAGAAAGTCTGATAAGTGCTACCGGCGCCTATCGGCAGTTACTTGTAACGCATTTTTCCATTAACTAAATCGTCGATAGGCGGCACTGGTAGCACTATCAGACGACTTTCTGTGCGGTCGGCGTAGATTACCAGTACATCAATACTCCCTGGCTCACTCAAACTATCACTACCCAATTCACAAAATTTCGATACCCGCCCCTTATTTTCTTCACCACCACCCGTCGTGAGTGTGCATCAAAAAAATCTAGTCACCTCCTGATCGGAGCCTCTCCTCCACAGACCAAACCCGTTTCACTTTAGCTGACAAGGAATACGAACTAAGTTAGGAGACGACTACAAGACTGTGGATCAAGTTATACATCTTGCGAACATCAGGGGTTCTTATTGCTCGCTCCCTTCGTCACCGCACCCCCCCCCTGAGGTCATTCGCTGGAATCGGTGGAGTATCGATGCCCTTAAGGCAAACGTTCATCACCCCACCACCCCATTGCAAGTTGGCGGGTAACTGATACACATCAACTACACAGATTTGAACAAAGCTGACCAAGCAAGTCAACATGAAATTAATTCCAGTGGTGTATTCTGTTTCGCAATGTGGCAGAAAATGATATACATTCTGTGCGATCCATGTAGGCTAGGCTGAACTCAACTTAGGTTGAAATATCGTCGGAATATCCATGTCAGTAGCTTGGCTGCGAAACACCATATATGACATAGGCCATTATACGTGTGACGAATCTCTTGTTAGGTTGAGTTGGGCTAGTTCAGCGCTGTGATGTGCGTGACACTGCGATACAATCTACATGTAATGCCTGTCATCTTAAGGCGACTCAGAATGGCTTTCGCTGATTGGGAGCCTTTCTTTCGGTGCCTCCTACTCCAGGAAATGTAGCGAATGATCTCACGGGTTGTGTGCGGTGACAAAGTGAGCGAACGCTAAGAACCCCTGATGTTCTCAGGATGAAGTTATTGAAGATGCTGCCAACACGTATGTGCTAATTGTGATTAAATATGATAATGAGTAGGCAAAGCAGCTATCCCGCACCTTAGTGTAAAATTCAGTGATTATCACGCCCAGTTTTTATAACTACTAGTAGTTCTATGTTGAATACGGACATCTTGAACTTACTTGGGAGTACAACTACTCTATAACCTGTATACTACAATGTAAATTATCGAAGAGAAGACAGATGAAATAAATGATTTGCCTCGTTGATTTTTACACATATACAGCCATTGGTTGTGCATGCTTCATTCTAGAACTTAAAACAGGCCAACTTTTCAATTCTAGAACTAGAAACAGGCCAACTTTTCAATTCTAGAACTAGAAACAGGCCAACATTTCATCAGAGTATCTGCAGGGATATGATGTCGTCCACCGATCATTCAAATCCTGCCATGCCTCAAATGGTAAATGGCAGTATCTCTGGTTAGTGGGAGGATGTTTGATTGAAGCACTTGATGGTACAAGATAGAGCTATTAGAGAGGTTGCGCAGCTTTCTGACTCAGACTCCAGCTTCAACTACCAGAATGAATTGCAGTCCGCTGTAGACATCCATGACAAAAACGATTTGATAGACGTTTGCAAATCGTAAAATGCCGTAACTTTGTGGCAGAATAATTTTGACTCGTAATCGGAAGTGCACGTAAATCGCAAATATTATACTAGTCGTGTTTCAAGTCGTAACGATTAGGATTATGACTTCAATATTCATTATTTATCCGCACTTTCGATTTCCAAGGCCATATTTTTCTGCCTTCAATTTATGGTGTTTGACGAATAGGAGTTGTCAGCGAGTTGACCAATAGATGTCACTACCGCACAATTCAATGCATATAGCGGACCCAGTCATTATTGATCGAGCAGCGATCACGTAGATTTTTCTGTACATTGGTCCGCTAGAACTTTGCTGCCATCTGTTGGCAATATGCACGGCTGGAAACTTCTATCAAATCGTTTTTATCAAGGATGTCCATAGCGGACTGCAATTCATTCTCGTAGTTGAAGTGGGAGTCGGGCCGCTGCGCAACCTCTCTGTTAACTGACAACTTCCCACTAATCACAAGTGGCTTTTACCATTTGAGGGGACCGAAGATCTCTCTCCTCATGGCTTTGTGATAGCAGCATTCTCTCTGAGACGAGTCACAATACAACTGATTCTTTTTGCCAACAGATGGCGCATCAAGGTTGATGGGCCAAATCTAGAATGAAACATGCACGACTAGAGAAAAGGGACTTACTGACACTATAGCCATGCACTACTGAATCCAGCGGCTGGAACAAGTAGTTTGAATCGCTCTGAGGACAAAATGAAGAACATGCTGAGAAATGAGACAATGCAAGCTGTGACCAGAACACGGAGGGGAAGAATATGTGGAAGATATGGCAGCGAGGCGGCACTTTACAAAGAGTGTAACACATGGAAGGTTCCCGGTTGGGCAGAACCTTCCTATAGACGATTCTCAAATTCGCGCACTTGCGCGAAACTCAAAAACACTTCATATTCAAGATACTCAGTTTCTCAAAACATGATGTGACTTTTGGTACATGTAGCAATAGACCAATCTCAAATCGACGTAAACGACAAAGATCTGCGCACTTCCGCCGAGATCTCAACAGAACCTCGATCTGAAACCAGGTGACATGACGCAATCCATGATTTAGCAATGGTTGACCCTGGTGCAACGTCATCGAAGTCACTGGGTGAGGTCAAATAAAAAAGTTAACTAATAGTTAACCCTAAAGTTAACTTTTAGTCGCAATAACACTTGAATTTGACCTCCCCCTGAGAGTTGAGTCAACTCATAGTTAACTACGAGTTAACTAAGAGTTAACTAAAAGTTGACACTTTTTTGACTATGAAGTAACCCTGTAGTTAACATAACCCCAGGAAATCGTACAGAGTTAAGAAAAATGTACTACAGCTCATGTACATGAGGAGATAACCGCCTGGCAGTTAACTTTTAGTCAACAGGAGGGGAGGTCAAATGTTAGAGTTAGGAATGTCAGCCATGTTTGCTGTTCCAATGCATCAGATTTTTGCTTTTAAGGCATGCAAGAGGAGCAGAAAACTTTGTGAGGACCCCTGCTTACAGTGGTGAGCCAATAGAAAGACATATGTGACTGACTCAGGTGCAGTTTGATGACCTTGTGTACTCAGAGTTAACTAACTGTTAACCATTAGTTAACTTTTAGTTAACTGAGAGTTAATTAATAGTTAACCTGAAGTCCGAGTTAGGGGTTCAAGTTAACTATTTTTTCATGGTTACCCTGGGGTTATCTTGGTGTCAACGTTAACTATGAGATTTGACCTCACCCACTGTGGTGGGGTAGTTGGCGTCACGTCATTCAGCTTCAGTTCAAGGTTATGGTTGAGATTTCGGCACAAGTGCGCAGATCTTTGTCATTTACGTCAATTTGAGAATGGTGGTCTAACTACCAAAAGTCACAGCACGTTTAGAGAAACTGAGTATCTTGAATGAAATGTTTTCGAGAGTAATATCAGCTTGACGACATCCAGAATTCAATTTTTGAACTCAAATTGATTCCTTCATCTTCTTCACAATCAAGGTCACAAAGGAGCGGTCTAGGCCCCTAGTCCTCTGGAGGCCATATCTCCCACGTTGAAATGTTGAATGACAACACTGGTAGGTAGAGAAGGGAGTGTACAGTGGTATCTTGCTTTGGTAGGAGACTGCAGTCAGCTTTACCTGGCATTTGACCAGTACCACCCATTTGAAACTGGTCTGCTCACACATGCAGAAGTTACCACCTTCCAGTTAGTGCCCCTGCTCCTCACTTTTAATGCAAAAACATTAACTGACAACTTCCCACTAATCACAAGTGGCTTTTACCATTTGAGGGGACCGAAGATCTCTCTCCTCATGGCTTTGTGATAGCAGCATTCTCTGTGAGACGAATCACAATACAACTGATTCTTTTTGCCAACAGATGGCGCACAGGTTGATGGGCCAAATCTAGAATGAAACATGCATGACTAGAGAAAAGGGACTTACTGACACTATAGCCATGCACTACTGAATCCAGTGGCTGGAACAAGTAGTTTGAATCGCTCTGAGGACAAAATGAAGAACATGCTGAGAAATGAGACAATGCAAGCTGTGACCAGAACATGGAGGGGGAAGAATACGTGGAAGATATGGCAGAGAGGCGGCACTTTACAAAGAGTGTAACATGTGGAAGGTTCCTGGTTGGACTGAATCTTCTAATAGACGATTCTCAAATTCGCACACTTGCGCGAAACTCAAAAACACTTCATATTCAAGATACTCAGTTTCTCAAAACGTGATGTGACTTTTGGTACATGTACATGTAGCAATAGACCAATCTCAAATCGACGTAAACGACAAAGATCTGCGCACTTCCGCCGAGATCCCAACCAGAACCTTGATCTGAAACCGGGTGACGTAACGCAATCCTTGATTTAGCAATGGCTGACCCTGGCACAACGTCATCAAAGTCACTCTCATCCGATTGTCTGCATCACATCATTCAGCTTCAGATTGAGGTTATGGTTGAGATTTCGGCAGAAGTGCGCAGATCTTTGTCCTTTATGTCAATTTGAGAACGGTCTACTGCTATCGAAAGTCACATCACGTTTTGAGAAACTCAGTATCTTGAATGAAGTGTTTTTGAGAGTTTTATCAGCTTGATGAGATCCAGAATTCAATTTTTGAACTCAAATTGATTCCTTCATCTTCTTCACAATCAAGGTCACAAAGGAGCGGTCTAGGCCCCTAGTCCTCTGGAGGCCATATCTCCCACGTTGAAATGTTGACTGACAACACTGGTAGGTAGAGAAGGGAGTGTACAGTGGTATCTTGCTTTGGTAGGAGACTGCAGTCAGCTGTACCTGGCATTTGAACAATACCACCCATTTGAAACTGGTCTGCTCACACATGCAGAAGTTACCACCTTCCAGTTAGTGCCCCTGCTCCTCACTTTTAATGCAAAAACATTCAGTATCACTAATCGCCCAATGGGGACCCAGAGGAACTAACGTCACGACGTGGCGCTGCGACCGGTGCGGCCGAAGTTTCTTGTTTCTAACATTATTTCCATTTATTTCTGATGTGAAGTCAACCCTTTTGTTTCGGTCGCCTGGAATTAAAATTTACATCATCTTGTAGCAGATGAAAATTTCTGCATTTTTCGGTGCTTTTTTACTTAAAATGAAGAGATAGGATGGCGATAATTACAATGTCTTTATCTCATTATTCCTGTAGAAACATGTACAGCTCATTTTTCATGCCGCAACGTCAACACTCAAAACGACGTACACGATGTCGTTTCGGTCACAGCGCCGACCTGTCGGGATAAACGCCACGCCAGTTCCTCATTTTTTCAGTATATGTTTCATATTGTTGCCTGCTTCTGGCTTTGCGGACCAAAAAAAGCAAAAGCATGACATCATGGGTCATATGATTAAAGAGTAGCAAATGATTTTACTTGAATTTTGCAATACAAATGCACTAGGCAATGCTGTACAAATCTGAAGTAAAAGCATTTGCTCGTATTTATTCATATGACCCCATGTCTTTATCCAAAGCAAAAATATTCAAGGAGACAGGAGACAGACGCATGGTGGAAAGAATGCAAGTGTGGGATTTGAAAGAATGGGAAACAGGTCGAAAGAGCAAGTTTGCAGAAAGGTGAACAAAAGAGTGTTAAAATTTGCACATGACTTCATAATTATCATCTGATTCTTTATGTCTAGGAAGCAAGTACTGAACTCAGCCACTGTGGACAGAGCATGCATTTGCTCTCAAGATTTTTGACTTCCAGGACTTTTCATAGTTTCATAATCAAGGCTACNATCCATTAAGGCTCAAATATCAGCAGCAGGTCAATTGCAGGGAATGATCATTTCAATTTCAATTCAAATTCAGAAGTTGCCGAGCAATTTTCTGGGGTCAAATTCGAAATATGATTAAAACGATCTACAGATTTACAGTTGGTTTGTTTGGAAGTGTAGCCATCTGAAGCTCGAGTCACCTGGAGCCCAGGTTGCCTAAAGAATAAATAGACAAAATAGGTGTACCAGTTTTTGTACAACATCAGACCAAAGCACAAGCATAAAGAGAGAAGGCGTGACTGTGCTCATGACAGATCTGTGATGCAAGGCCTTTTATGTTGTCTCTGGTTCATGGCCTAGACAAGGCAGAGGGCAAGTTTAGAAATAATTTTGGCTCTGTCAGAGTTAAGTCACTAGGTAGAGTTGTGGCAGCACCTTTCAGTGCCACATGCGTAAGAATCATCACAGCTGTTGGCAAAACAGGAACTACATGTAACAGGGATGCTTAATATTTCAGCGAGATGGTAGCCTTAAAGCCCCTTTCACACCGGGCCTACGTAGAGTTGCGTAGTGCAGCGTACCAACTACGCTGAGCTTACACTGCCCTACCCTGGCCTGACGTAGCAATACGCCGTGGGATGCAAAGGGGTACGCGAGATGGGCGCAAAAAATGAATTACGTTTAATTTTTTTGCGTACTTTTGGTCTAGAGCACTGGATGCAGAAAGTACGCAGTTTTTTACAGAAGTCTATGCAACACTACGCTACTGTATGCCACGCCTACGCAATAGTACGCTACCCTACGACAGTTCGACGAAACATCCTTTGAGGCTGGCGTAGTGTCACGTATGGAAGGGCATAGCGTATTGTTGCGTAAAAACTACGTACTTTCTGCGTTCAGTGCTCTCTGCCGAAAGTACACCAAAAAATTAAACACGTTTAATTTTTTGCGTCCATCTCGCATACCCCTTTGCTCCCCTCGGCGTATTGCCACGTAGGCCAGCGTAGGCACAGCGCAGGGCCGTGTACGCCCAGCGTAGTCGGTACGCCGCACTAAGAAACCCTACGTAGGCCCGGTGTGAAAGGGACTTTAGTTACACTTTGTAATGTAATCAACTTTTTCAGGATTGAACTTTTACCAAGTTATAAATATATGTGTATCTTTTTAAGCTCAGAACTGCAGAAGGTCAGTTGTGTCATTTTTAGCTTCTCTACATCTTGAAATGTCCGTGAACCAAAGACCGCAAGCGTGGCCCGACGACCTCTCACCTATTAGATCAATCCCCCTTGGTTCCAGGACGCTGGAGGAAGGAGTCCGTGTTGTGACTGGACTGCTTGTAACGGTGATACGCCGGGGGCGAGTTGTGACGTGTGTTTCTCTCTTTACATTTCATAGGCAAATCAAGGTTCAAAGTTAGTTTTAGAAGTTGTAACTTCAGTGAATTACCTGATCGATTTTAACAAGAATATATAAGTACCAAGAATGTATAACTAGTAATAAAGCAAAAGGGTGGGCATTAAGTTACTTTTTCTGATAATAGAGGGCGTACGGTAATTATCGACCTTCTAATTAAATAACCAATGTTTAGATTTAACGGTTGTTGACTAAACTGTATTATTTAGAATATCATCAATATTCTTATGTAAAGTTACAGACAAATTACTTTTATTTTGGTGAAACCAAGGATTTGTTGTATAGGTCGGAGTGCCCAACTCTGAGATCAATTACAACATCAATTTGTCGAAAATACGGTCCATTCAAAAACGCTTTGTAGCTCGGTTGTTCCTGAGTGCATATAACTATGGGAGGTGTCATTGTGTTTGTAATGATCTTCTCTACACAATAATCCTTCACAAATTAAGATCACCAACGCTCGTCATTTGAGGTAATCATGTGTGTGCACATTCACGCTTTGGAAACCTGTGATCAGTTTCATGCCATTGACGGTCCGTGACCAAATACACCAGTCCTTACTCGATCATGGTTACCTCAAATGACGAGGGTTGGTCGGCTCGTCTCTGGGCGGGCCTATTTACAAACGCCAAACCCGGCTGTGCATATATTACTACCAGAAAATGGCGCATACTGGTCGCTAATGGCACGAGAATACAGTATATAATATATATTCTTGATTTTAAGTACTGGTAGTGGTACACACATGATTCACTCCCGTGACAGCTCCATCATGAATTTATTATAACGTTTTTCACGTATAGGTTGATTTTGATGCAATAACTAAAAATAATGGCCAAATTTATGCTTTCAATTGACCAGGTCAACTGATAACTGCACAACAAAAGCTGCCCACCACTATGGGAAAGGTAGGACACAAAAATTTAAACAGAAACTTCACTACGAATTTGCAAAGAAAAAGATTCGATGTAACCACAGTAGCTGGTGACAAAATCGGCTTTTTTCTAAACTCGAACATTTTTTATGACACTGGTGACAATATTCACAAGCCAAAAAGTTCGAAAAAATGCTTGCGATTCATTCACAATGCAACAAAGACGAAAGTGTTCTGTGCACATGTGCAAAAATTAACACAGAAGATGAAGAAATTAGTACATAAGTTATGAAACAAATTGTGCAGTGTTTGTTTTTGGAGAGTGCAAGAAAATTCGGAAGTTTCCAGTGTAAAAAAGTTGGAAAATTTATCTCTGTTCTCTCAGTATTGAAAAATTCATGTACCCTATGTGAAATAGGAAGGATGGATATATAACTACAAGTATTAACTTTATAAACAAAGGAAGAGTTACATCACGTCTCTCAAGCCTGTAGCACACATCACCACTTTCGTTGGTCATACAGGCAATTTTCGTGGTCACTACGAAAATGGCCAAGTGTGCTGTGGCCGGCAACGACCACTCACCACGGAAATTCTCAAGCCTGCAGCACACGTCACCACTTTTGTTGCTCATACAGGCAATTTTCGTGGTCGCCACAAAAATGGCCAAGTGTGCTGTGGCCGGCAAGGACCACTCACCACGGAAATTGTGTGGTGACCACGAGTTGCCGAAAATCAAACATGTTTGATTTCTCACCACGAAAATTGCTCGTAGTTGCCAGTTGTGGTGATGCTTGGCCATCAGTAGCACACGAGACCACTGAGTGGTGACGTCTGCTGTAAACCGGCAATCGCCACAAAAATTGATGATCACGAAAATTGCCTGTGGTGACGTGTACTGCTAGCTTCAGAACAAGTTCAGAACTGGCCAATTTACTTTCAGGTAACAGGCAACAGCAGTTGCGAAAACTGGCCGAGCTGGTACCTATTGTATTGTATTGTATTTCAGTTTTCCGTCAGGGCCGACGCTATAGCATTATTGGCCCTGGTAAGTACGGAGGAGGCCATCACAAGCTACTCATTCTGAGAGTTGACTTCAGGCCACAGAGTTCAAACTCTCCGTAATGCAACTCTTCCAAAACACAACTACCGTATTTTTCGGCATAAGATTCGCGACTTTTTTTCTGTATTCACACAGCTTTCCCTTCTTTTGTGAATCCTTTTTCAGGAACAAATGTGGCTTCTGACTTGTTGCAAATGATTTTAATGCTATCTCTGTGCCAAACGAAAGCTGTTACAGAAACGGCATGGTGGTTACGTAATTAGCCTCTTCATCATTCATTGTCATCTTGAGTTTAAGAAGCTGCGTGATAAGATTCTATATTGTTTCATTTTAACTATAGCACAAAGTCAATCTTATACTGATAGTAAACATAAAGTCGTCTCCGAATTTAGCAAATTTTCAACCCTAACTGGGGTTTTCCTCAGGCACATTCTAGTAGAGATCCCAGAAGTGATTCCTAAAAGTTCGTCATATGTCAACCTCCCTTCTCGTAGAGACGATCAACCGGCCGGTCTCAAGATGTGAAAAGTGAATGATTTGGACAACGCAGAAAATCTCATTCACTTCTGCCCGACTGGGGTCAAAAATTTGCGATATTCGGAGACGACTTTATGTTTACTATCATTTTGCGTGTCATTTTTTGTGCACTATTTTCAGGGTTCCTGCAGCCTGTGGAGCACCAAATTTAAGAACTTTTTAAGACTTTTTAAGACCAAGTATCGGCAAAATTTAAGACCTATTTCCTTCTAAATGAAGCCCCCGAACATCCCTGGAAGGGTTTCCGCAAGGGAAGAATGACAGGGATCAACACGGCCAAGAAAGTGGGTAGGCTACTTGGGCGGGGGGGATCTGGGGGCCCTCCCCCAGAAAAATTTTGATTTTAAGAAGCCCGGAGATGCGATTTCCTGACATCTCCTGCCAATTTTTTACAACTGCCTTGATATGAAATTTAAGACCTTTTTAAGACTTTCCCACAGAAATTATCAAATTTAAGACTTTTTAAGGCCTTGAAAATGGAAGTGCCAAATTTAAGACTTTTTAATACTTTTTAAGACCTTGCAGGAACCCTGTATTTTGTATACCATCTTATACTATTATAAAATGAATGTTTATAGAAATTCACTCACATTATTATACTCTGAATCCCAATCACTGTTATTTCTTGAACTTCCCTGGGAAGGTGGTGGTCTCGGGCCATCCTGAGCACCGAATATACAACTTAGCATAGCCAAGGTCTGCACATCGTAGAGAGCACTGTAGTGGTCAACCCTGGATAAATTGAGAAAATAAACATGATGATCCAACCCTCCATCTAGAGAGAGGCCAGTGCTTCACGTTTGAAATCTGCAGAGCTGAGCTCCTCAAAGGCTCGAGGAGAGCTGTTCACACTCGTGAAATTTGATGGTCAGTTACTTCCAGGATGCAGAGGAGCACAGTCAATCGAGCTCCTTGGTGAAATTTTGTGGGCGTGCAGGGGTGCGAGCGCGACTGCCCCCGTCTTACATGAAGCACTGGAGAGGCTAGAACAATCGAAATTTACAACTGCCATTTCATCCCGAAATACTTGGGTCAATGCAAATGCTCTTCCCCTTGCCCTTAGGGAGTGCTAGGGACCAAAACTGGCCCGGGTTTATCAGTATGCTGCCATTTTTTTCACACTCACTGTCATAAGTGACCAACCAGAGAGATTTCATCAGGCAAGTCAAATATGGTTAAAAGTTAAAGTTGGGTTTATAGTTTGATATCAACTACGGTAGAGGTTCTCATCCGACTTTACACTTTAACCCCAGTCTGTCCTGAAACCTTTCAGTACCGTAGAACTCAGATGAGATGCCCATTCAGCGCCACAATCTGAGCATCACTATCCATGGGTAGAGAGTGGCCAGTGAGGCAAAGAGACTTGCCCAAAGTCTCACGCCACAGTGGGATTCGAACCCGGGACCCTCTGACCGCTAGTCGGAGATCCCAACCACTAACCAATAGCAAATCCAAGGTTGTACTCAATCAACTGGTAAATTCCGTAGTTTGTGGTTTAATCATTGTGTTCACTTTATGGTGTCTGTTGCACAGGCCTGGCACTTTGCCCATGTTGAAGTTACGGTGAATCATACTATACTTACAAAGATTTGAGCATCTTTTTGCCAAATGGATGTTGCGCCCAAGGTGAGCCATCATCGGGTCCGTTTGAATGGGATAAGTGTTTGTGGGAGGCTAAAGACACCAAAGACCACATCTGGAATAACGAAGACAGAGCATCATTACCGGTACAGAATGGTGACGAGCTTGTGTGTTACATGACAAATCAGCTAAATCTTGAAAAGAAATGCAGTTAGCAAGATGATTTACAAATGCCAATTCAGCAATGAGTCCTAATTCAGCAATGAGCCACGGTATCGTAGTGGTTCGGGTCTCCGACTAGCGGTCAGACGGTCCCGGGTTCGAATCCCACTGTGGCGTGAGACTTTGGGCAAGTCTCTTTGCCTCACTGGCCTCTCTCCACCCAGGTGTATAAATGGGTACCGGTCGGAAATGCTCGGATTGTAGCGCTGAATGAGCAGCTCATCTGAGATCTACTGAAAGGTTTCAGGATAGACTGGGGTTTAAGTGTAAAGTCGGATGACACCTCTACCATTGTTGATATCAGACTATAAACCCAAACTTTAACTTTTAACTTTAGGTATGTTCTGGCGTGTACTTGAAATATGTTAACATAGGCTTAGGCACGACAAGCAGAGACTACGGCTGGTATTTATAAAAGTTAGCGAATGCTTTTACTTAAAATTTGCACAGCGGGGTCCAATGTAAATGTACTACAAAACCTGTTTGGGTTGGATACTTCAGATCTACATTTGGGTTTCAGCTCAGTCTTTTCTAGAGTTTCAGATTGTAAAGTTCCAGCCTAAAGAAGACCCCGGTTGGGGTCGAAAATTTGCAAATTTCTGGAAATTGACTTTATATTTATCATCACAAAACCTGAAGTAAAAGCATTTGCTAGCTTTTATAAATATCAGCCTACATGTCTTTAGTTCAAACCACGGCTTAAGGGATGTTACCTGTACTAGATCTCTTCTTCCAACAGCAGCAGCAGCACTGGCATTTTTTGCACAGGTAGCCGTTAGGTCAGATGTGTCAAGACTGAAATTTTGACGGTGTAAAGTGCTTCAAATAATCTATAGCAATGGAATTTCTAGTTGTCTTGTCTTCAAAATCCATGAGATGCTTCTATTGGACTTTTTTTAATGCAGTGGCAACTTTTTTCTGTAATCATTCAGGACTTTTGGCAAGGGTCCGTATCGTCGATCCGTATCACGTATGACGTATCGAGCTAATGCATTTTCTATTGAAGTCATACGTCACACGTGATTCGAGTCGACGATACGGAGCATTGCCAAAAGTCCCTATTGACTTTTAATCACTTACCTGTAATTCTCAGCCAAATATTTATGAACTGGTAAAAGCGATGATATGTCATACAGCACCACTGGACCAGTTTTCTGTTTTTTATGACCAGATGATTCCTTGGCTCTGCTTTCCCCGATATCCCGAGCCTTGCTTTTAGCTCTCTGCCTCTGTTTCTAAAGACAGAAAGAACGTCTGCTAGTGCAGTCATACAGAGTTCGTAAATCTGTGATCAAAACTAATCTCAATCCAACCATAGGAGCCTGTACCTTCATACTCATTGACATTGACCTCTTATAGGCTAAGTGTGAATAGTCATTAGGCCTAGTGTCGAAAGTAAGGGTAAATGTTAGGGTTAGGCCCCCTATCATATATATTAGGGATTATATTTAGGGATGCTGGGGCGAACGGAAAGGGGGCCTCGCCCGACTGTCGATACTAAACGACTGTTGGGACTTCTAACAGCTCAATATTCATGTCTATGAGTAATAAGGTACAGGCTCCTGTGATCCAACCAACTGCGGTCACCTACACTACAGGTTAACTGGACCTCTCTATAGCCGTGCTTACACTGCCAAACATTTCGGTCCACTTGAAGTGAACCGTACTCGGACCGGACCAGGTCCACTTCATTTGTATCATTTAGACTGCAGCGATGAGTCACCGCGCAATCTATCTGAAGCGTCGCTCTCCATTGAGTGGAGGTAAGCATCTCGCGTGGAATGCACACCGAGTATTCATGCGAGTGAACTCAAGTGACGCAAGGACAAACTGCGCGCATACTCAATACTGTCTCAGGTAAGTGGACTCGGTTCAGTTCACCGTGCATCAGGTTTACACAGCACATTTGGTCGAGGTACATGTACCGTACTCGGTCCGGACCGAGACCACCTCCTCCTGTGGGTCTCGGTACGGTTCACTTGTGGTCCGGACTGGGTACACTTGGCAGGTTTACACTTCCACTTTTTTGCCATACCATACTCGATCCGGTCCGAATTCACTTGATTTTTGGCAGTGTAAACGTGGCTTATTTTCGTTCTGTAATTCATCTACCAGCCACACAACTCGGTAGCTGGCAGCCTCGGTAGCTGCTGCCAGCTATTGACTGCAGAGGGAATCACTGCAAATTCGCAGCACCTCTCAGAGACTTAATCTTATGAACACTCGCCCGTGATGGCCATCAGACAAAGGGCTTCCTCTTATTCTAAGGGCCATATTCATAAAGAGTTTTTAGCCTAATCAGCGTACAAATTCTGCATTACACAGGTTAAAGGCCTAGAAAACTATTGTCTGATGTCTGTATGGTGCTTCATCAGAGGCATTTACCCGCAGGATAATCACACACGTACAACTTTCCTGCGTCTAAGCCCAAGAGGACAAAGGAAAAGTTAAACGATCAGGCAGGCTTGTCTAGAATTTGTCCAACACTTTCTTTTGTCCTCCCACACTGAGCCGCAGGAAAGGTAGATGCGTGTGATCATCTTGTGGGTAAATGCCAGAGATCAGGCAGCATACAAAATGCAGAACAATAGTTTTCTAGGCCTTTAACCTGTGTAATGCAGAATTTGTATGCTGATTAGGCTAAACACCCTTTATGAATATTGCCCTAAGGAGTAAAGTTGTGGAATATCCCTGCCAAGGATACAGTATTTTGATAGCCACTACCTCAGGAACTCACCCGGTCTTTATAAGTATAGAAGTTACTGATGGAAACGCTGTCCTTGGGTGAACTTGCCAAGTGGCTCTTGAATACCATAGGCATATACGGAGTGGCTCGCTGTGGCGTGTGGACTGGAATAGCATGGTGTACAGCCTGCGTCTGTGAGTACGCTGATAATGCTGACAGGGAGCGAGGCGTTACCTCCGATGTTTGGCTACTCTTGCGAATTTCTCCTGACCGAAGGAATATGACTAACGTGCCTAAGAAGAAGTGAAAAATTCAGTCACTTGGTATCCTGGTAGGAGCAATGCAAGCTGCCAGTTGACATCACTGTTTGAGAATGTGACAGCTCCCACCTCCCCAAAAAAACACCTAAATGACCCCCTCAGACAACAAGTTAATGAACCATAGCACAATCCAGTCAGCAGCAGTTAACCATATCGCAGATTCATAACCAAAATCTAGTTTCCTTCTCTGCAACATTAAATCACCAAATTTTGTTGGTCGTGCAAGTACCGGTAATTGTTAACTTAGTGCAGCCCAGTCTTAGAGGAGCCCGGTGGTGTAGTGGTTCGGGCCTCCGACTAGCGGTAACAGGGTCCCGGGTTCCAATCCCACTGGGTGTGAGACTTTGGGCAGGTCTCTTCGCCTCACTGGCCTCTCCCCACCCACGTGTATAAATGGGTACTGGTCTGAAATGCTCAATTGTAGCGCTGAATGAGCAGCTCATCTGAGTTCTACTGAAAGGTTTCAGGATAGACTGGGGTTAAAGTGTAAAGTCGGATGAGAACCTACCGTAGTTGATATCAGACTATAAACCCAAACTTTAACATTTTTTTGCATAGCCACCAATTTGATTCTAATTTAAACTTACCAGTGCTGCAAAAGCGAGCACCCGACGTCCGTGGGAAGGGAATAGACGAATCCTGATAACTACCATAGCTATTGAGAGAGAGGTATGTCGGTTGCTGAATCTGGGGCTGCTGCAAGTTATACGGAGTATCTGAATCTGGTGTTTTCCTCTCCTCCAGCTGAAGAGAAATTTTGAAATTCATTTCATGGTGAAATCTGGCATCATAATTTAAATTGTACAATGTACTTGAGGACACTGTATTTCTGGACTCCATGAAAATGGGGATCCTAGCTACGATAGAGGGCAGCACACCGAAACCCGGTCCTAATACAATGGACGCATTTTATGTGGGAAATTGATCAGGACCGGGATGTCAGTTTCATTACAATAGTTTACCACTAGTGACACCCATTGAGGCAGTGAGCTAGGCTCCCCATTGCAGAGGTTTATAACTGAGAATAAATAGGAATTTCTTGGTCAAGTGGACTTTGGAGAACTAAGAAGACATCTGACTGGTGTCGAGTCAGCTTTAGTAAGTTTTTGTCTGTACAACCCAACTATTGTGAATACGATACAGATTCTAAGTTAGTAAATACCCTTTTCATCCCCCCAAATTCCCCACCTTTTCCCTACCAAATTCTGTGGGCTTTCCCCCCAAGATTTAGGCTCTGAATCACGGAAATCGAGAGTGAAATGCCAGATGACATGAACATGCCAAGATGGGAAATCGAACTGACAGCATCAATTATGCTCCTTCTGATTGGTTTAAAACGGCAAGGTCACTAAAATCGGCCAATTAAGATGTGCGATACGACAGGAAGAGGCTGTGTATCCCATAATATCAGGAATTTGTAATAAGCCATGTCACATGCGTGAGGCACGCTGGGGAGATCATACATGTAGCTGACATGATTGATGTAAAAAAATTTCGGGTGTCGTAAAATTCCCTACCGTTTCCCAATTTTGATGGTGATGAAGTAATTTTCCCTACTTTTCCCAAAAGTTTTTTTGATTTCCCCTGCTTTTCCAGATTTCCCTACTGTGTGGGAACCCTGTAAATAGTGCCGACTTACAGTAAGAGTATCCATACTAGCGATCAGTTGCCGGAGACAGGGTTCAAGACATGCCCGGCTCCTTTTCACATGCTGCAGGGAAGTATCTCGAAGGACCTGCAAAAAGGGAGCCATAATCAGGGCCAAATTACCATCAATTATGACTGTACTGTACTCTCTGTGTTATTTCATTGATGTGAGGGCCTTGGACAGTTAGAGAAAGACTTTCCAGACTTGATTTCTGTACCTTTACTAATTTATTTTGATTCTCCTGGTCGATCGTGGTTGGTGGAATGAACTCAAAACATGGCGCTGCATTATTCGGATACATTGCTGGAAATGATATGACCATCTTGACTAGATACTTCCCACTGATTGCTGAAACGGTACACGTTCGTTTCCCGGCATCCATCTGAAACAAAAGGGACAATGTAGGGACCATAACTATGAACATGTGTATTCATGTTAGTTCGTCCACGTGTGCTGAAGATGGCGCTGCGATCACCATAGACTGTAGGGCTTTCAAATTCAGCCTGGGCCAGCGGGATCGCGTCCATTCTGGTTGTATGCGCCCAGTAAATTTCATTCAGGTTTCACAATAAAGCTGCGTTTACCAGACATCCGGAATGCGGTATAGGGATGCTGAATCCCCGGCGGAACGATATGTTGTATACGAAAATGCACTGCATTTTCCGCTTCCGCGTTCCGCGTGTCAGCTAAACGTAGCTTAAGAGTATGACAAACAAAACTTGTCATTGAATACAATTAAAGTACATGTAGTACAGTAAAGTCCCAATTATTTCTTTGCATTAACCATTGCATTAACCGGGCCCTCCACATAGTGAACACCTCCATATAGTAAACACTTTTTCCGGTCCCAAGGGCGTTCACTATACGGAGGTTTTACTGTATTGCCCACCCATGAAGATATCGGGCAAAGTATCTAGCTATAAATCTTTTCATTTGTCAACGTTCCAAAAATCGAACTGAGCGCCTAAAACAATTGAGGTGCTCAAAAAACCGACTGCCTGCAGTTTTTAAAAGACAATCCCCACTGTACATTTCTTCACCCAAAATTGTCTACAGAACCAAGAATGCTCTATTTGACAATATTTTATTTTTAAAATGAAGAAACGCTGTGGGGGTGGAGATGTGTCTGGTCTGTTTGAATCTCACTGGATTCATCTCTTACGCACCACTTCTCCGCAGGGTCTCAACCTTATGGACACATTCCAGTGACGGTCCTGCACCCCCCACAGCGTTTCCACTCAATATTTTATTTTTACCTCATCAATGTTCACTTTAGGAATGTGGATATTGACTAGTGAAAATTCCTGTTGTAGTGTCCTGGGCTGCTGGGGCGACGGCTTCTCAAACTCTGGTAGCTTGCTGTCTGGTGGCGTACGGGACATGGGCTCCTCGGGTGCAAGTACGGTTTCTTCCTCCTGATCTGCTACAGCAGATTCATTCGTTGAATCAAGATTGTCATTTACATTGTCCATGATAAGGGAGTCGTCCTGGCCACATAACTGTAACAAAAACCATGATCAAAATGGAGAAAATGGGACAAGTGGTTTGCAGTCAACACACCGTTTTCTGTCTCCGACTTCAAAATTACATTATTAGGAAATATTCCCTCGTCCATTCTGACCTGAGAACAGACAGTGCTAATTCACAGGGTTCTGCCAAGGACTGAACAAGTGCCGGTCGGAATGGGGGTCTGGGCCACCCCCAGAAAAATTTGAAATCTAGACTTGCTGAAATGCGATTTCCTGGCACCCAAGAGTTGAAATAATGAGCTCATTTGGTGTCAAAATGACCCCGATCCACTCTATTATTGCAACTCAGGCAGCCCGCCGTTGTCGTCGTCGTTGGTCAGAACTGTGTCAGGAAGCCCTGCCGGGAAGCACATTTGGTGAATGGGAACAGAAAGGAAATTCGGAAGTGTGCGTGACGGGCATCTCTTGTGGCACACTTCATTAGTTCTGATGGTCGGAAAATACTCTTTTTAGGCCGAATGCTGGTCGGCATTTCTGCACCCTGGACAGGGCCGTCCGGCACCGACCAGCAGCGGCAGAACCCTGAATTCAACATGCTGAAATTGACTTTGCCTCTGTTTTGATTGTGAATTGCAGTTTACAATGAAGCCAAAATCTGCATCAAAGAAAGGGAGCAACATCAAATGCAGATGTAAATGAAATGAGAAATGCCGAAAATGTCAACTTACCTTCTGCAGAGATGAAGAGATTTTCCACATTCGCAGGCTGTTGTCTTTCGACCAAGTAATTAATTGATAGTCTGTGAAATCTGCAAGAAGATGAATGACACTCATAGAAATTATTTCCGCCGAGTTTCCATCTGGATATTGCTTAGTTATCACTGCTAGAGCCAAAAAATTATTTCTTCAAATAATGTTGGGGAGCCACGGTGATGTAGTGGTTGGGGTCTCCGACTAGCGGTCAGAGGGTTCTGGGTTCGAATCTCACTGTGGCGTGCCACCCAGGTGTACATGTATAAATGGGTACCGGTTGGAAACGCTCAGATTGTAGCGCTGAATGAGCAGCTCATCTGAGTTCTACTGAAAGGTTTCAGGATAGACTGGGGTTAAAGTGCAAAATCGGATGACACCTCTACCATTATTGATATCAGACTATAAACCTGAAACTTTTATGTTAGAAAAGTGAAAAAGTAGGGACCTACTGTCGAGTTTTCTCCAATCAAACTCTAACACAACGTCCGAGTGGCCAACAAAAGTGTGGACAGGCTGTGCAAGATCGTTGGTGTTCCACAGAAAGAGACTGTTCTCACCACGACGGAGCTGAGGAACCACAACAGAAACCAGTCCGTCACCGAAGGGCTGCAATAGAAGAGGAAAATACAGGTTATCCTCGAACAAAATGACTTTCATTTCTACTCGTCATGCATGCATTTTTCACAACTTGTCTCTGTCACATCAAGTGGACTTTTCTCGACATTAATCAATTTGCCAATAAGATTTTGCATTTGTGCAGTGGCATGGTCTAGTGGTTAGCGGGACGGACTCCTGATCAGAGGTCTCGGGTTCGATTCCCAGTCCTGACCAACAAAAAACATGCTCGCTTGTGACCTTGAGCAAGTCGCTTTGCCTCACTTGCTTCACCCCACCCAGGTGTAAAAGGGGTACCTGGCTGGTAGTGATGGTCTATGTGAATGTTAGTCCAAGAGTGCTGAAATCAGCTGCCGGGGTCTGTAAAATACTCCCCAGGGAGTGGAGAAATGAAATTGGACTGAAAAGACCTATAGCTGGAGTAATAATAATGTAAAGCACATTGAGCAGTTCAACTGGGAATGCGCTACATAAGAACGGCATTATTATTTGTTTGATTATTCTGAAGCCTGATATCTGTAGCCTCTAATTCTCAGTACAAGGTCGGATTGACCCACTGGATTAGAATTCTAATACAAAGCATTTAAGTGTCACTTACAGTGTACCTTGCCCTCCAGACTGGGGATCCTGAAGACAAGACCTTTTCTGCTCGACGTGGACTTGACACATCCCAGAACTGTACAAGAGAAGAGGAAATATTGTAAGTCAAGCCATATTGCTGTGTACGCATCATACCGGTATTGTCACAGTGGTAGCGCCCGTTACAATGGTTGCGCCCAATGCACTGTTACCTGGTACAGTTGTACATTATGTTTCAGAAACATGCTGCAGAAATGAATGAAGATTCTGTTAGGATATCTGGTCATTGGTTGCAAACCACTTTTCAGACCAGGGCTGGGTTGCACAAAACTCATGTTAGCGCTAACTTGGTGTTAGCACTAACTTTATGTTAGATGACGTAAACAGACAATGGATTTTTACATCATTTCACATAAAGTTAGCGCTAACACCAAGTTAGCGTTATCGTGAGTTTTGTGCAACCGGGCCCTGATTTCTTTCAACAGTATGAAATCAACTCAGGGTGGTTAATAATGGTTCCTCCCTACCTTGACAGTACAATCCTGGCTTGACGTGGCCAGTTTAGTCTCCTCATGGGGGTGCCAGTCCAAGCCATGGATTTTAGATAAATGCCCAGCAATGTATTGGACAGGGGATGTACCTCGCTGAAATAGCAAAGTACATATAGACAGAGCAACTATGGAGGAGAAAAGAATGAGGCATGGTTTTTAAAACTCGGCTATCAGCACAAATGAAAAGAAACCCATTCTCATAGTCATAAGCCCCGTTTACACTGAGGAAAAACAACCGTGCTTGAACCGGTCCGAGCACGGATCGCCAAAAAATAGCAAGTGTAAATGGGACAAGTGGGCCAGGAATGGTTCCAAACCGAACCGTGCCGAAACCACCAGTTGGAGATAGTCTCGGACCGGTCCGAGCACGGATCGGTTCGATAACACTACTGGTGTAAACAGTAACCGATCTCGGCATGGTTGCTAAATTGTGTTCTGCACATGCGCGAATCATGAATGACGTCATTAGCAGAATTTCTGAGTGATTTTGCATGGCGGCATCCATTTTGTTGTTGTCGTCGTTTGATTTTCGTACCTCCAGGGCTGGAGCTGGCCATTACTTTTTTTAGTCAAAGTAAAGATAATCCACTGTTGAACAATAGGCCCTATTGTTCAGAGTTCAATAGGTTCCTTACTTTGACTAAAAAAAGTAATGGCCAGCTCCAGCCCTGTACCTCTGATCGACTAAACTGACTGGAGAGCTCGTGGCACAGATAGACTCCCCGCCATCATGGCTCGGTTCCATTGTGCTAATGTAAACGGGACAGATCGCCAGATGACCAAGTGGGCCAGGCCCGGTCCAAGCACGGATCGCTTTTTACGTGACCAGTGTGAACGGGGCTATAGCCCAGGGTCCCCTATTTTGTTCATCTGTGAGCAAGCAACCCTTGCCATCTAATCATTAGGACTTAGTGGACAGAAACTGTATGGTTGGAAATGGGAAAAGAATATTTACCCTTGAATCCCAAATTCTGATATCACCATCATGGGTTGTGGCAATAAGATTTGGATTCGCTTTGTTCCACTTCACTTGGGATACTCCAGCTGAAAGAATAAGATATTCATAATATTTTAACCATTTGAAAGACATCAGACAGAGAACAGGATGGACAGTGCCATTGTATTGTAGTACAGTAGAAAACACTTTAAGTCAGAGACGCACAAGTCGGAAAATCGCCCACCTCGAATGACAATGTTTTGGTGTTTCCTCTGTCTGAACTCGAAATAGCAGGAGTGAATCACCCCCTAACGGGAGTGAATCACTCCTGAGGGGCATCTGAGAAGCGATTTTTTATAGCTCCTGTGGCAAATCCACGGGAGTGACCGATAGCTCCTGCAAGAAAATCTCTTGACTGACACTATTTTAGACTTTCTGAACACAGACAAAAAAGATCTTTCCAAGCTGATTTTAGTGAACTGGTACCTACCCACTGCTTGAAGGGACAATGACGGTTTCCTGGTATCTCTGACGTCCCACATAAAGGAGAAAGTATCCACAGAACAGGTAGCAAGCACATTCGGATCGTGCGGAGACCAGTCCAGATCACTGAAAACAAACCATCTAAAATGTCAAATATGTGAATGATGGACGAAATATTTTCAACGGATAAGATTTTCCAATCAGTACCGTATTTCACTCTCCTGAGGTCTGTTATGTTAAGAGATCAGGGGTATAGCT